>CM046068.1:2803681-2899901 GCA_025215515.1 Schistosoma japonicum
TTATTGCTGTCGCTGCTGTTATTATATTGGGTATAATAGGAGTAATTTATCGTTTTCGGACGACTTGTTATACCTTTGGTGTTGGTAGGATAATAATCAATGTCGATACTCGATTAGTTAGGAGCACTTGGTCGGTGGAGGGAACACAATAGTATTTTAACTAAGGTAATCGCTCAGTCGTAGATTCAGTCAGGTGATTTGAAAGAATGTGGCATTCAATCTAATTACCGATTATTTTCAAGTCACAACCATGATGTTCATCGCGTTTGATAATACGTTTATTCTTGTTAGCGTCCTGTTTGTGTACTCATGGAATGCAGACACTGCTGTCAAGTCGTAGTCGAGCAAAGTAAAGGTTAAGTAGATTTATTCTAGAATTCACATCATTAAGATTCGCATGCTGCATAAATTAATCGCTACAACAAGTTGCATCGTGCAACCTCTAACTTTGTATTTGTATTTTTAAGAATACTTCAGATTGATAACGACTTGACGGCGCAGAAACTATTCTAATGCTTCGAGGAGATTACTAGATAATTGGATTGAAGCCTGCAGTTTAGTTAGAACAACGGTTACTAATCTAATCATTGTAAACAGCTGCCTCCAGAGAAGGGCTGTTTTATAACTGATTGAGTTTATATTCTAGATCATTTATTAACCTAGTATGTTCACCAGCATATTTGAACCAAGCTTGCTAACAGAGATTTCATTAAAAATTACTCGAGACATGAGTGCGAAAATAGTATGATACAATGCTGGGAAGCAAAAAGGAAAACGCACCATGTTGTTATAGAGTAACCAAATCAAATGAAAAATAACAGGAAGTAAATGTATGGAAATATGCTAGGTGAAAATCCAGTCTGAATCACAGTATATTATCCATGGAACAATCTTCAAAGAACAGAAAAACGTCAATTCGTACAACTGATAATTTTCAAAGGTGATTACAATTAAAATCAAGAGGTGAAAATAAACGACACAGGATACGTTTAACCTAAAACTTTAAATATACTAAGAATTGAGGCTGTTTTTTTCAATTGTATAAGTCTTCTACGTCGTTATGATGGCCAAAAGCTGGGCCACCTCCTTGACCACTAGTACCCGCATGCATTCCATGACTATCTGACCCAGGAAACCTACATTTGAGAATAACATAAAATGAAGTAGGTAGTACAAGTCTTTACCTGGTAAGGTACATACAATAACTGTTATTCTGTATAGCTTGTTTGGAGAAATAGCATGAAATGACCAATCGAACGCATTGATACATATATAAGTAACAAACACCCAATTCGAGAGTGGGATCAATCGAATGAAATAAGCGTTGTAATCGATTTTTGGGAGAACTGTATGCATGCATCACAGGAAATACCAAGGTGTAAGTCGATAAAAATAGATAAATACAACGCAGAACTTCGCACGTACGTGCATCAGTTCAGGTTACCATACCACATCAGCACACAGACGCAACTGTCAGTTCAAATCCAAGAGTGATAGCGATAGTAGAAGTATTAGCAGTAATGCAGAAGATTAGGGAGCGAAGATATGATTCGAAAAGTATAGTCCAGTAAGATAAATTTGAAAGGAGAAAGAGAATTCAGAAGGTTAGATTTTGAGAGAACACAAAGAGTGGATGCACCTGCGCCATTGCGAACGATTCTGAGCCATGTCGTCCAAGGTCTCTAACCATTGGTGACTTTCGTCTCGCGGACCCCAACCACGCAGCCTACATCTACCAACATGACTCAGTCCACTTGTCAGTGACTTAATCAATTTCTGCCATATTTTGGTTTGGCCGCCTCTAGCTTTCTTCCAACCTATTCCTACGCCGCAAAACACAGCTCGTCGAGGCAGTCAGTAGTTAGACATGCGTGACACATGTCCCAACCACCTCAACTGATGAAGTTTCAATACTTCATCTATTGATATGCCCTCCTTTCCTAGAACCCGTATCCTAACGACAGCATTGCTCACTCGGTTGTCCCACGATACTCGAGCAATGCTTCGGAGACACCTGTGATCGAAGACCAGTAACCTACGAATGTCCTCTATTCTTAACGACCATGTTTCGCTCCCGTATAGTAGGACAGAGCGAACTGCTGCACGGTACACTCGTCCTTTGGTTAGCAGGTGGATATCTCGCCTGCACCACAAGTGACGCAATTTGGCAAAAGCCAATCGAGCTTTCTGTATGCGTGCTGAGATTTCGTCAGTCACCAGGCCATCAGCACTGATGAGACTCCCCAGATACGTGAAGCGGTCTACACGCTCGACTACTTCACTCCCTATCACTAGTTTAGGTGCCGATGCAACCCAATCCTGGAGCAACATTTTGCATTTCGAGGGGGAAAACCGCATCCCGAACATGCTTGCATTGTTGCTCAAGGTAGTCAGAAGACTCTGCATTTTGTTAGCGTCTTCACTAAATAGGACTATGTCATCAGCATACTCTAAGTCAGTAAGCGAGGATCCTGGTAGAAAGTCAACTCCTGAAAAGTCAGACGAAGATAAGGTTATATCTAGGAGCATGTCTATGACAAAATTAAACAAGAATGGGGAAAGTGGACATCCCTGACGGACACCACTTGAAGTGAGGAATTCCGATGACAGTTCGCCATAAGCTTTCACTCGACCTGCAGTTTTAGAGTAGAGAGCTTGTATAAGGTTAATGTACTTCTTTGGTACACCTTTCAATGACAGACACTGCCACAGAACCTCACGATCAACAGAGTCGAATGCCGCCATTTAGGTCCAGGAAGACAAATATTGTAGGACGCCTAAATGTATCTGTGTTCCAGGACCTGTCGCAGTGTGAAGATGTGGTCTATACAGCCACGTCCAGGTCTGAATCCAGCCTGGTTTTCTCTAGTCTGCTCTTCACGAGCTCAAGTTAGTCGTCTAAGTATAATCGAGGCTAACAATTTAGAAACTATACTAGTCAGACTGATTCCCCTGTGATTGTCACAAGAAGACTTTTGTCCTTTCTTATAAATTGGGACAATCAGGGATTGAGACCAGTCAGATGGTATTACGCCCAGTTCCCAGATTCTACCTAAGATTCCAGTCAATCTAGCTGCTAAAACTGGGCCACCATCCTTAAAAATTTCAGGGGTAAACCTATCAGGACCTGCTGCTCTACCTCGCTTCAGATTTCCTATAGCCTTCTCAACTTCATAAAGACTAGGAGGAATTAAGTCGATTTGCCATTCAGAATGACTGGGGATCGTGGGTAACCGAAGCGTGGCTGAAGGCCAGTTGAACTGATCCCTAAAGTGTTCTGCCCATCGGTCCGATCTCCTGGACTGAGAATGAATAATAATCCCATCCTTTTCCGAGATAGTCTCACATTTGGATTCCTAATACCAGTTTCCTTCATAAGTCGAAAAAGTTGCCTACTGTTGCCGCTGCCTTTTCCATCGTTTTCGCTTTCGCACCCACCACTGTTCACGGTCATTGCGTAGGCTTTTTACCAGCCTGCGCTTAAGCTCACTTCGCTCTTCATCATGTTTAGAGCCAGGTGGGATGAGTTTACGAACATCCATCAGTTCGGTGGATGCTACTGAAATCCACGGCTTCATCGTAGCCTTATGATTTACCTTACTAGCAGATATCATTGCTGTTTCCAAAGTCAATAAAAATACATACATTTGTTGTTTGTATTCGTTACAAAATCCTCAAGTCTTGCAAAGACGGCGATCGTCAATACCAATAGTTGGAGCCTGAGTAGAATGGCTAAGAATCAGTCAGCTGCTCAGGTGCATTCACCTTTCGTCTATCCTAGTCTTGGGCTTAAAATTGTTTTACAACCTTTTCCTCACGAACTGACTCTTCCATCCCGCACCGAATTCTATACATCTACTCATTTCTTACTACCACTGATGTAACCCTGAGCGAAACTACCGGTTTTCATCTTGCTGTGCTAATGAGTTGGGGCAACTTTAGACCGGTGCATTTATATCCCAGGTATCACGTTGTACATGACACGACTGACTGAAGTGGCTACTGAATTGCATGGAACTCTATTTAGAATATTTATTCTTAGGCATCATAGCCGACTTTACTTACAGGAAAGAATTATTGCTCTGACGATAGATTTCATGTTACTATTCAATACATAAAACTACAAATATATATCATTTTCCAACACTAAGTAAAAGGAAAGCAGGGGGAAGATACCTGGATTCTTGGTAGATAGGTTAATTTTCGTGAATATAGGTAATATAAAATGCAGATACAACATGCAGTGATAACAAAAGCCTGGTAAATGTATATGCTAACCTGAAATTACTACCTATTCCTCTGGATTGTTGCAACGTCTGGGCAAACATTTCATATTTCCGTACATCGTTTTCCGTAACTGAGCGTCTCGCGAAACGCATTGCTTCTTCAAAGTGACGGCGTGTTATTTCTGGTACAGGATCATCCTCATCTTCCTAATTAATGCGTAAAGAATTACGAGATTATATATATAAGGAGCGAATCTCGTAAACTGTACAAAATTTTTGATTTCTTATAACGCTGCAAATGTACCAGTCTTGGTCATTTATAAGATACTTTCGTAATTAATACATGGGAATCCTCTCACCATTTAAGGGACACTTCTAGTGGGAACTGCATTACTCAACAGTTCCAAACGAACGAAATCCAAATTATTTTACGCATGATTGAATTCTGTACAAATTCGCATCCTTTCAGGCCTAAAATGGTTTTTTATTTATACTTCACAGCCTTTTTTTTTATCCACATTTATGGCAGCGATTAATTCTAGGGGTAAGCAGTTGATAATCATAAGTGTTTATAACTCAGCAGACATTAGGCAGTAATCCAACTATATGCTAGAAACCGTCTGCCTGTGGGCTACCTTAAACTTGAACGTATGCATGTTTGGGATGCGATTCTCCCCATCCGAATGTAAAATGTAACTTCAGGACTCGCTTAATTCGGCACCAAAGTTAGTGATAGGGAGTGCAACTATTGAATGTGTTAACCGTTTTACTTATCTCGGCAGCCTCATCAGTCCTAACGGTCTGGTGTCCGATGAAATCTCGGCCCGTACACATAAGGCCCGATCAGCCTTTGCCAACCTGCGTCACTTGTGGCGTAGGCGAGACATTCGTTTAATGACGAAAGGACGCGTTTACTGTGCAGCAGTCAGATCCGTTTTACTTTATGGATATGAAACATGGCCTTTAAGGATAGAGGATATTCGTAGGATCCTAGTATTCGTTCATAGATTTCTCCGAAACATTGCTCGTGTTTGCTGGGACATTCGAGTAAGCAATACATGGGTTAGGAATAGAGTACTAGGTAAATACGGTAAGGCTATTGACGAAGTAGTGAATCTTCACCGGCTGAGGTGGTTAGGACATGTGTTGCGTATGCCTGACCACCGTCTACCTCAATGAGCAATGTTGTCTGGTGTGGGAGTAGGCTGGAAGAAAGCTAGGGGTGGCCAAACGAAAACATGGCACCGATCCATGAAGTCATTGACAATTGGGCTGAGCCATGTTAATAGATGTAGACTACCTGGTTGGGGCCCACACGATGATCGTAACAAATGGTTAGAGACTTTAGGTGATATGGCTCAAAATCGATTGCAGTGGCGCAGGTGCATCCACTCCTTGTCTTCCTCCAAATTCTAATTTCTGAGCTTATTGTAATTTTCTCTTTACTGAATCACTTTTTATCTCAAATCTCATCTCTGATCTCTATGCCTTTCCATTAGTACTTACTCTGTTACTACCTTCCCCTACTCTGGGATTTGGTCCGACAATTTAATCTTTATCTGCTAATTGAGGCATGGCAACTTGAACTGATGTACGCATGTACAAAGTTCTACGTTGTAACTGACTGACTGACTGATGGCCTGGTGTCTGATGAAATCTGGGCTCGTATACATAATTCCCTATCGGCTTTTGCCAACTTGTGGCGTAGGCAAGACATTCGTTTACTGACGAAAGGACGCGTTTACTGCACAGCAGTACTATACTGGCTGCGATAGTTGTTTCTTAAGGTACAACGATGGGAAGCAGGTTTGTTGGGGAAGAGGTTCAGTAAAAGACAGAAAACATAAGGTCAAAAAGCTGAGTTGTACTGTTGATTGTACTGAAGTGTGACAGCAGTAGGGGATTCCCCTAAGACAACTGACATTGCGGAAATGCTGGCTTTTCACAAAAGGTCGGGGTTTGGAATGGTCAATTTTAAAATGTGCACGCTCCACACTCCCATTGATTTTTATCTCTGGTGGTATGATCTTAGTGAATTTGCGGCTAACGCATCAAAAAATTACTCATTCCCCCGACTCAATCAGTTTTCTCCTTGGCACCGTGGTCACACTTCTAGGTCATTAAGTTTAACCCTAACTCGCTTTTCAGGTAATTTAAGAAAAGAAAAAGCATACACCGCGTAAACATTTGGGAGTAATGATTGCCCTTATACATTCAGTAGCAATAATTTATCTTCTGCATTCATTCAAGAGTAAATTCACGTTATTTAGAATGACTAAGTGTAGTTGAATTGTTTGTCATGGAAAAAGTAACCATTGTATCCAGTTTCTCTTTTATCAAATGCTTTACCGACTTTTATTTATCCTTTGTTTCTCTTTGCACAAAATTTGAAATCACTATGTCACTTGTCATCCTATGAATGTACTACATAATTTCCATAATCACTTAAAGATTTATGCCCTAACGTTTCACACATATTTAGTAGGATTTGGAGCTTCTAACAGCTGCAATTTTCAACAACTTTTGTTGGAAATCATATTTAGTCTAAACAGTAACAAGGAATCGGCGTATTACCTAATCCTCAATCATAAAAAATAATAAACATGTGATATATACTATGGTAAGGAATGTGAATCTCGTTTACTTATTCATCCTTGTCAGTCAATCATGCACAACGTAGGACCTCTCACATCCCAAGTTTCATTAGCACACCAAAATAAATATCAAACTAGAAGCATTGGTAGCATCACTGGTAGTCTGTCAGTTACAACGTAGAACTTGGTACATGCGTACATCAGTTCAAGTTGCCATGCCTCAATTAGCAGATAAAGATTAAATTGTCGGACCAAATCCCAGAGTAGGGGAAGGTAGTAACAGAGTAAGTACTAATGGAAAGGCATAGAGATCAGAGATGAGATTTGAGATAAAAAGTGATTCAGTAAAGAGAAAATTACAATAAGCTCAGAAATTAGAATTTGGAGGAAGACAAGGAGTGGATGCACCTGCGCCACTGCAATCGATTTTGAGCCATATCACCTAAAGTCTCTAACCATTTGTTACGATCATCGTGTGGGCCCCAACCAGGTAGTCTACATCTATTAACATGGCTCAGCCCAATTGTCAATGACTTCATGGATCGGTGCCATGTTTTCGTTTGGCCACCCCTAGCTTTCTTCCAGCCTACTCCCACACCAGACAACATTGCTCATTGAGGTAGACGGTGGTCAGGCATACGCAACACATGTCCTAACCACCTCAGCCGGTGAAGATTCACTACTTCGTCAATAGCCTTACCGTATTTACCTAGTACTCTATTCCTAACCCATGTATTGCTTACTCGAATGTCCCAGCAAACACGAGCAATGTTTCGGAGAAATCTATGAACGAATACTAGGATCCTACGAATATCCTCTATCCTTAAAGGCCATGTTTCATATCCATAAAGTAAAACGGATCTGACTGCTGCACAGTAAACGCGTCCTTTCGTCATTAAACGAATGTCTCGCCTACGCCACAAGTGACGCAGGTTGGCAAAGGCTGATCGGGCCTTATGTGTACGGGCCGAGATTTCATCGGACACCAGACCGTTAGGACTGATGAGGCTGCCGAGATAAGTAAAACGGTTAACACATTCAATAGTTGCACTCCCTATCACTAACTTTGGTGCCGAATTAAGCGAGTCCTGAAGTTACATTTTACATTCGGATGGGGAGAATCGCATCCCAAACATGCATACGTTCAAGTTTAGGGTAGTCAAAAAATTCTGCATTTTATCAGCATCTTCACTCAGTAGAACTATATCATCCGCATATTCTAAGTCAGTAAGTGTATCTCCTGGAAAGAGGTCAACCCCAGAGAAATCAGACGATGACAATGTTAACTTTAAAAGTATGTCCATGAAAAAATTAAATAAAATTGGGGAGAGCGGACAACTTTGACGGATACCACTAGAAGTGATCGATTCCGACGATAATTTGCCATAAGCTCTAACACGACATGTGGTGTTCGAGTAGAGAGCTTGTAGAAGGTTAATGTACTTCGCCGGTACGCCTTTCAGTGATAGGCATTGCCACATAACCTTACGATCGATAGAGTCAAACGCCACCTTAAAGTCAAGGAATACAGCTATTGTTGGGCGTCTGAAAGTGTGCCTATGTTCCAGAACCTGCCTAAGTGTGAATATTTGGTCTATACAACCACGTCCGGGTCTGAAACTACCTCGGTTTTCTTGCGTTTGTTCTTCACGAGCTTTAGTTAGACGTCGAAGTATTATGAGGCTAATATTTTAGACGCTTTTTTCGTTGAACTGATTGCTCGGTAATTGTTACACGAGGATTTCTGTCCTTTCTTATAGATCGGAATGGTTAGTTTTCGAGACCAGTCAGATGGGGTTACGTCCAGTTCCCAAATTCTAGCCAAGATCTCAGTTAATCTCGCTGCTAAGACAGGACCACCTTCCTTAAATATCTCAGGAATCAATCCATCTGGTCCTGCCGCTCTCCCTCGCTTTAAGTTTCCTATAGCCTTCACAACCTCACTGAGACTTGGGGGATCAATGTTAATTTGCCATTAAGATTGTTTGGGGATGGTGGGCAACTGGGATGAGGCCGTGGGCCAGTTAAACTGTTCCCTAGAGTGTTCTGCCCATCGGTCTAATCTTCTGAATTGACAGTGAATATTGGAACCATCTTTTTCGGAGATAGTCTCACTTACAGTCGGGTTCCTGATACCCATTTCCTTGATAAGTCTGAACAGTTGTCTACTGTTACCTATTGCCGCTGCCTTTTCCATCTATTTAGCTTTCGTCACTCACCACTGCTCACGATCATTGCGTAAGCTTTTAGTCAGCTTGTGCCTAAGTTGTCATCGTTTCTCATCATGTTCAGAACCAGATGGGATGTGTTGCCAAGCATCTAACAGTTTAGTAGATGCAGCTTAGATCCACTGAGTTTTCTCAACCTTTTGGTTTAGTTTATTAGTACATATTACTGCTCTTTTAACAGATTTTTGGATATTATTCCAAGCTAACTCAGGATTAGTACAGTTTACGCAGTTGACTAATTGGTTTTTTAGTTGTTCCTGAAATGTATCCTTGACTTTTTCATCATTAAGTTGAACTCTGAGGGGGATCATTGTCGTGGATCTTTTACATCCAGTGAGACGCAGACTAATACGCGCTCGTATTAAGGCATGATCTGAGTCTAAACATGTGCTCCAAAACGAGCGGCAGTCTTCTAACGAGCCTCTTCAACGATGGCTAATAGCAATGTGGTCTATTTGAGTCCAGCGTTGGGTTGATTTCGGGGTCCGCCATGTCAACCGATGTCTTTCCTTATGCTTAAAGTTGGTGTTTGCGAGAAATAAACGCAAAGTGCGATTTTGTTTAAGTATTTAATTCATCATTATTGGCATCACAGATGGCTAAAATAAACACTGAAATACTGCAAAGATACTTTGCTACCAATAGGAGGTCGAAGGGAATTATTACGCAAAGACGGTAGACATTTTGGAGATTACTTACCATGGCATTCGGTTTGCTTTTCTTTTCACTTTCAGCACGTATTTCCGCTTCGATGGCTTCGCGTATTGCTTGCTTGCATGCACGCTGACATATCTCCGTAAGATCTGCTCCCGAAAATCCATGGGTAACTTTTGCTAGGAAGTTGATGTCAACATCCTATAGTAAACAAACTAATAATTAGGTGTTTTCTACAATTGAGGAAACTACATTTTACATTCTAAGTTGCTCATACGCAAATTTCTCAATTTTGGATGAGGTTTACAATTTTTGAAAAAACATTAACGTAGAGAGAAAGTTATCAGAAAACCATTATTATGCCGGATTGGAAATTCTTAAGAATTTGCGCCGTCTTAAAAGACTTGTGTGTATTTAAGAGTTCATTTTGAGATCGAGAACGCTCTCGTATCCAGGAATCTAAAGAACATAGGAAGCAACAGAATCATGACTCTTGAAGTCTTAATAGCTGGCAAATAATGATCCCAAGCATTATAACACCCAGATTAGTTAGAATACACTATTGTCTTTACAAAGGCTGATATTAGCGCTTATTTACGAATAGCGTGCTAGGGTGGCTTGACATTTCATTAGGCAGACTTATTGGGTCTGACCTACATACACCGTTTATACTTCAGCATTGGATATAGAAATCCTAAACAGAATTGGGACATTACAATAGAAACGATTGTAAACGGTCAAATTTTAGATATGCTCGTTCTACTAATAAAGACCACCATAGCCGATTGCATAAAATAAGTGTAAGAGTAAACTTATATATGCTATGAGGAAATGCGCTTTTCTTTAAGATTTAGGCACGTTATCAATAACATAGTAATTCGTCATACTGTGAGAATCAACAGATTTAGAACGACCTGACTGTTTGAAAACATTACCGACGGACATTAGCCTCCCGCTTAACATGATTACGTCGACAGGTTGAGAAGCTTCACTGAAACCTCAGGAAACTCATATTGAAGCAACTTGTTGAACACAAACAAAATGCAACTACTCACCCTCGCAATTGGCGATTTACGCAGATTAGCCTTTAGAATATTAACTCTTGAGGGTTCATCTGGTAGTGGTATGTAGATGAGTTGGTCGAGTCTCCCAGGACGTAAAATGGCGCCATCGATAATGTCTGGACGATTGGTAGCGCCGATGATAAACACATTTTTCTTGGTAGACATACCGTCCATTTCTGTTAACAGTTGGTTGATAACGCGGTCAGCGGCACCTCCAGCATCGCCAACATTCCCTCCACGAGCCTACGAAGGCATAGTATATCATGAAAAGCGAGTGTGTTTAAAACGAAGGTATAGAAATATATACTGCCCAGTGTCACAATCAAAAAACCCCCGCTTTAAAACATGGCAACAAGTGAGATAGTAGCCATCAGAATAAATCTAGGTTAACTGGATAAATAATGCGATCATCACAGAACCCTAGGCAAATATCTTCCGTCAGTTTTATTCTGACCTTACAGTTAACCTACTGTAGTCGCAAGTATGGAAGGCAGATTAGTGACTACATCAAGATACGATGGGATGTGAACGTAAGGACGATTCGGAGATGATTGTATAATGCTTGCTTGTAGAATATCAGATCTATTTCACATGAATCGAACTAGACCAGTGAAAGATTCTTTCAAATAGTGAGTCGCTATCAGACTTAACAAGCTTAGAATTTATGCAACAAAGTTTTGCGAATGGTAACAAGTTTCATAAAGTATTTTGATTAGAATGACATTGAATTAACAGTTCTTAAACACATGACTTGGTATATAAGTGTTATACATATTTACATATGAATGATAGAATATAACCTACTTTGGCAATGGAATCCAATTCATCAAAGAAAAGTACGCATGGTGCCGCCTGACGTGCCTTATCGAAGATGTCCCGAACGTTTGCCTCAGATTCACCAAACCACATGGTAAGGAGTTCGGGACCTTTAATGCTGATAAAATTGGCTTGACATTCGCTGGCAATAGCTTTTGCTAGCAACGTCTTGCCGCAACCTGGAGGACCATAAAATAAAACACCCTTACTGGGGGTCATTCCGAATTTCAAGAACTTATCAGGATGTTCGACTGGATATTGAACCAATTCCTGAAGTTCTCGTTTCACATTTTCTAGCCCACCGATATCATCCCATGTCACATTGGGTACTTCAACCGTAGTCTCGCGAAGCGCGGAAGGATTGCTTTTTCCGAGAGCCCAGCGGAAGTCATCCATAGTTACAGCTAGTGAGTTCAATACTTCAGCATCAATCGTGTCATCTTCTAGGTCGATAAGATCCATCTTATTCCTTATTTGTTGAAGAGCAGCTTCAGAACACAACGAAGCCAAGTCAGCTCCCACATGGCCGTGAGCTTCGTTCGCTATTTGCACAAGGTCAACATCCTTAGCAAGTCGCACATTTTTGGTATGTATTCTTAGAATCTCTAACCTCCCGATACTATCGGGAATGCCAATCTCTATTTCGCGGTCAAATCGCCCGAAACGCCTAAGCGCTGGATCAACACTATTAGGGCGATTTGTAGCAGCCATGACAATAACGTGGCTCCGTTGTTTTAAACCGTCCATCAATGTCAGCAACTGAGAAACGATGCGACGTTCTACCTCACCGTGAGTTTTCTCCCTTTTAGGAGCGATTGCATCAAGTTCGTCAATAAAAATTATAGCCGGTGCATTTTTTTCTGCCTCTTCGAATGCTTTGCGCAGGTTAGATTCTGACTCACCAGCCAATTTCGACATGATTTCAGGTCCATTGATTAAAAAGAAAAAACTTCCGCTTTCGTTGGCAACTGCTCTAGCAACTAAAGTTTTCCCAGTGCCAGGAGGTCCATAAAGCAGAATTCCGCGAGGGGGCTTTACACCTATGGCCCTAAATAACTGGGGATGACGAAGAGGTAATTCCACCATTTCTTTGATTTGAGCCAGCTGCTTACGACAGCCTCCAATGTCGTCGTAACCTATTTCATTTAACTTTTCTTCTTCATCCTACAAACGTAGAGTAAGTAGTCGAATTACGCATACCTCTCGCTTAACCGGATCTCCTTCTGTGTGAATAATTGTATCAGGGGCAACAATACAATAAGGTGATGGATCGGTTTCGATCACTTTGAATTCGACAGCTCGCATCCCACCACGCACGATAAAAATGTCGTCTCTTCGTATAGGCCGATAGGCAGCCAAAAAGTATGGCTTTAAGAACACTTCATAAAGATTTCTAGAGATTCATTAGCATACAACTGAGTACCCAGTGAGTCCAACAATCGTATCATCAATTGGCAAGACGTGAATACGTTTACCGTAAACAATGTCGGGACAGCCCATTGTGGTGACAATATCCCCAAGCCTAACACGTAGATTACTGCGAACACAACGGTTGAAACGAATCCGGTCATCAGGGCAAGTTTCATCGACAAGAGCTACGCAGACTGTTTCTCTTCTTTTCTTACCTTTGATCAACACAGTATCACCACGAAACAATTGTAACTCATCCATTTTAGCCTGGGAGATAGTGATTATTACGATAATGTACTTACCTGAGATAAATAGACTACTGAGTTATCATCTTTTATAGAGTTGTCGACAATCAAACGATTGGGTTTGCGCTTTTTTCCCAGTAGGGAATCATTGCTAGGATTTCTGTTGAAGAATAATAAATGTGATTATCAGAAATTTTCCAGTAAGTAGGTAGAGATGGCTTTGAACACAAGACCTCAACTTACGTATTTGGCTCACA
Source organism: Schistosoma japonicum (assembly GCA_025215515.1). Lineage (NCBI taxonomy): Eukaryota > Metazoa > Platyhelminthes > Trematoda > Strigeidida > Schistosomatidae > Schistosoma > Schistosoma japonicum. The sequence continues at coordinate 2,817,176 of CM046068.1, forward strand.
CATTTACACTAATAACGAAAGTAACTACCGTCACCAATTAGAATACGATATGTACGAAAGTACATTAAAACTAAAGGTTGATTCATAATTCAAATTCCTCTGATTGAGAAATAAGCTACTTCGAATTAATCGTCATTGCAAAAATTTAATAAGCTATTCGGTGATAAGAATGTAGACGGAGTAGCAGTAAATCCGATAACACGTGACGAGTTAGTTTAAACTAAATGATTTATTTGAGTTTATGTCTGGATGTTAAGGTGGATTTCTGGTCTTCAATAGTATTGAACGTAAGAGTTCAACGTACCCGAGTGCATGATGCCCACCTATTGTTACAGTAAGCTTGCTGATCGGTGTCACTAAAAAATGAATAGATGCGTGTCTCCGAGGTATCACGTAATTCGACAAATAGTTCAATACAAACGTAATAGGAAAGAAAAGAAACGAGAAAAAGAAGAAGATAGATAAAAACATAAAAATTATAATAAGTAGATGCAAAGTGAAGTAGGTAAGCTAACAGTTGTTGTAATATAAGTAATAGCAGATAAAAGATAAATACGCAAATAAAAAAAACAATATGTATAGTATAACAGAAAAAATAGACGTAAAATAAATTTAACGTAAATTTTGGTCCGACCGAAATGAAAGCTGTTAAAAAAAACCTAGTGATCAGATGCACGAAATTTAATGGTTGGATGGCCGAGTGCTAATCACTAGTGCCTAGTCGTTAATTGTGCGTCTGCCCTATGCCCACTGAGTTTCAAGCCGAAATAAGAAGAATACGAGCCGATAAATCAACCAGACAGAATACTTATATATTTCAAGCATTCCTTTATATATACATATAATCAGACCGCACAGCAAACCAATTAGGAAATTAACATCAATACAGAACAAAGGAAATGGTGGTAGTGAATAGGAACGACTTGTACACAACTAATTAACTGTAGTCCATAATAAGAGACAATATAATAACAGCAAATATGCTAAACGGGAGGATAGGGTAAGAGGAACGTAACACTCATAGAAACAAAATGTTTACATTGCACACAGTTATAATAATTGAAATAGTGTTCTTAAAACACAGTTCTGAGAGTTTGTTACTCATTTTTAGTGGTCCGGCATAACACCTCGCCATTTTTGTAGAAGATAACGATATGGTTCAGTGCGTTGACATAATCTGCGTGATTGTGTACAACTAGAAAGTACTCAGAAAAAAAAAACATGATTAATTACAATTTATGCAATCAGCACAATCTACAACCGATCTCCACCCTCGCGAAAAGCTTTGGGGCTACATTATTATTTCACATTATTTCAATCCCCTTGAACGTTATTCCATTGTTGAGATTCATTGTGGATATACTTGGTTTCTAGGACACCGTGTGTGCTTGGGAACGATATCAATACGGTTGACATAAAAACATCCGGAATTTGTAGGCTATGCATTTCTCGACAACGGCTCCGATGCGTCAGTATTACGCTCGGATTGCCTAAAATTTCTTGGACTAAAGGAGGAGCAAGTGTCGATAGTTCTCCAGACAGTGGGTGGTAACAAGACAGCTAAAGCTACAAACGCTTCATTTGAGGTACATTCATTAAACCAAACAGAGCATATCGAAATAAATGGAGCCTTGGTAGTGGAAAGGATACCAGGACGTAAGCCTGAAAGGTGCGTTCTGGATGAGGTGCAGAAGTGGCCCCACTTAGCTGACGTACACTTAGGTAGTATAGACTATGACCAAGTTTTGTTATTAATTGATTGTGATGTACCTGAAGCCCACTGGGTCTTAGATCATCGTTTAGGAGGCAGGAAGCGACCATACGCAATAAAGACGCTACTGGGGTAGGCCGATTTCGGCCCCACGTCTTATCGTGGATGGGGGAAGAGAGTCGTAAATCACACTCGTATGGGAAATTCATCAAAAAACCAACTGCGTAGGCTTTATGACATGGAGTTTGCTGATGTATATTCGAATGATAAGACTCTTTCAATGGACGACCTTAATGCCATTAAGATAGTTGAGGAAGGGACGTATTTTTCAGATGGTCATTTCTTTGTAATCATCCCATGGAGAAATAATGTAGATATAAGAAAAGATAATTATGAGATGGCCAAATGCAGATTACATAGTTTAAGACGCAAAATGTTAAGGGATTACTGTTTTCATGACAAGTATACTAAGAGTGTCGAAAATAACTTTACTAACGGATATGCGGAGAAAGTCCCGAAAACGCAACGCAAAGTAGGGAATCTCCCCCGATGGTATTTACCTCATTATGCGGTTATAAACCCGAGAAAACCGGAGAAGCTCAGAGTAGTTTTTGATTGTGCTGCTAAATTTGCAGAGGTATCATTAAAAGACATGATTTATCAAGGACCAGACACCACTGCTGAGTTAGTGTGTATATTATTACGATTTCGCAGAGAAGCTGTGGCCATTACTGCAGATGTGGAGGAAATGTTCATGCAAGTAAAGGTGCCGAAGCCTGACCGAGGAGCTTTGAGATTTCTATGGTGGCCGAATGGTGACACGTCAAGCGAGCCGGTAGAGTTTCAGATGACTTCACATACATTTGGAGCAATGTCGTCACCGTTTTGTGCAAACTTTGCTATGAATAAGACTGCACAAAGATTTTCAACTGGTTATGAGGATTTTGACGTGGATGCTGTTGAAGAGTTCCCCGGATATATGACCAAGTTGCGCTTGTCGTATAACCAAAGACACTTCTATCGAATGGACCCCACTCTTACGAATGAGAAATCAGAAGGCAATAAAGGATGGAAGCGAATTTATATTTGAGCGTAACAGAACTTTAATGGGATAGCAACGTCTAGGCTGGCAAACTAGAGAGAGATGCTACCCACGGTGGTTCGAGTCGTGATCTGGTGAAGATGCGTGACCGCGCGCCTTCAACTAGTGGTGTCCGCTAAAACAAACATGGTCAGCATCAATGTCGAGTGCTTATGTAACTATTTATTTTGGGGATTATTTACCGTTACAGCTCACTCCCCCCCTAATGGGTTCGTGAGGACCCTAAGACGTGCCAGCCAAAGGATAAAACCCAATGCGTCAGACATTGGTTAACGTTCCTTCGATAGCTTGCGATGTTGTGCAGCTTCTGGACGTCTGTCCCTACACTATAGTGTCGTTGCATAAAATAATTGTACATAAAGTAAAATTCTTGTTTCTTCCACGTTCTTCTGTTTGTTTCCAGACGGCCTGGAAGTCGAAAAAAAATAATAAAATTTAAATCTGTGCGTTGTGTGTACAAGAAAAAAAAATAATTGTTAACTCGATGCGTCTATATAAAAAAATGTGTTGAATACCGACAACAAATAATGAAAAGTTTTTTTTTTTGACACAAAATTTCATAAAGTGCACACAGTAAAATTATTATTATTACATTTTTTTAGAAAAAAAATACATAAATAATAATTTTGGGTTTATCGATTTTTATTTATTTATTTTTTTTGTTATTATTTAAGACAACAAGAAAATTGTAATGCGTACGTAGGTAGTGGGAGGAAATCAGTAAACATAGTATTCGTTTAGGTTTTCTGGAAATCGAACTTTTCTACCAGGACGCGTAGCTTTCGGCGTTAAAGGGCTCTTTGATGCTTCTACTTGCGTGTCAGTCATTGCTTGCGGCGTAATGGCTTCGTTCATGATACGTTTTGCAGGTGTTGCAGCGAATTCGACACTAAAAGGTGTACCTTCTAGGTAGGCTGCTTTGAGGCGGTCAATGCTGACGTTATCCTCGAGGCCATTCTTGTCAATCGTATAGTACTTCGTTTCACGTTTCCGGACCTTGTATGGCCCTTCGTAGGTTGCGTCGAGAGGTCGGCGTACGGCATCACGACGTACGAAAACGTGTGTACTATATTTTAAGGCAGGTTGGATAAAGATGTCTGTCGATTGTTGTCGAGTTTGAACTGGCTTAACCGAACGCATAGCATTTGTAAGCCGGTTCACGTAAGAATTGAGATCTAGGTTTGCCGGAAAGGATGCAGTTTTTATAAACTCACCTGGCAGTTGAAGAGTCGTTCAGTAGACTAATTCGGCAACACTACATCCAACATCTTCCTTCACTGTGCTGCGAATCCCGAGTAAAACTAGTGGTAAGGCGTCGGTCCACTGAGGGATGTTTGTTGCTGAAAGTGATGCTTACAGTTGTCGATGAAATCTTTCTACCAAACCATTAGATTGTGGGTGGTAGGCTGTCGTCCTGAAACGTGTAGTTCCAAGAAATTTGGTCAGAGCGTGGAACAATCCAGATTCAAACTCACGTCCACGGTCTGTCGTTATTATAGATGGACAACCAAAGTTGGCTACCCATCGTTCGACGAAAGCGCGAGCAATCGTTTCACTAGTGATGTCTTTAAGTGGAATCGCTTCTGGCCAGCGTGTAAATCGGTCCACGCATGTCAGAAGATAAGAAAATCCATTTGATTCTGGTAAAGGTCCTACCAAATCAAGGTGGACGTGATCGAATCGAGCGTCAGGGGTTGAGAAAGTGCCTAGGGGGCATTTATTATGTTGAATTACCTTGTTCTTCTTGCAGGATATGCAAGTGCGTGCCCATTCTTTAATATCCGTATTAATTTTTGGCCAGCAGAATCTATCAGTAATCAGTTTACGTGTAGCACGAATTCCAGGATGGGAGAAGTTGCGAAATGTGTCGTCGATAACTCCTGGGGACGACTGGACAGGCTATACCTTTTTCAATCGTTTTGGTTTGAAGTTGGAGCGTTGTTGCGGCTAACTCATGATGGTGATCGATATCTTCACTTTGAAGTTGAGCTAGTTTAACAAGGTCGATTCCTTGGATACGATTCAAGGAATGTATTCTCGATAAGGCGTCAGCAACTACATTGTTAGCTCCCGATATATGTCGTATGTCCGTAGAGAATTGGGAGATATAGTCAAGATGACGCGACTCTCGTGGAGAGTACTTATCTGAAGATGATTTCATCGAAAACGTCAGTGGTTTATGGTCGGTGAATATTGCGAATTCCCGGCCTTCGATGGAATGTTGAAAATGACGTACAGCACAGTACATGGCTAGTAGTTCACGTCCAAAAGTGCTGTATCTCGATTCGGTGTCGTTTAATCGTCTTGAGAAAAATGCTAAAGGCTGCCAAGCTTGGTTAGTCCATTGTTGCAGAACTGCGCCAATCGCTGAATCAGAAGCGTCGACCGCAACGCTGACGGGAGCCTCAGTATTGTAGTGTGCCAGCATAGTTACTTTGGCTATTGCCTCTTTAATTGCAACGAAGGCTTCCTTTGATTCTGGATCCATTGTGATTGCCTTTTTGTTCCCACGAAGTTGATCCGTTAGTGGTTTTACTATAGATGCACAGTTGGGGATAAATCGTCTGTAGAAACTTACCAAGCCGTTAAAAGCTCGTAACTGCTTAATAGTTGTTGGTTCCGGATACTCCAGAATTGCCGCCACCTTGTGTTTTTGAGGCTGTATACCATTAGCATCAATGGTATGCCCCAGGAAGTCCAACGAAGCTGTTCCGATTTGACATTTTTGTATATTAATAGTAATTCCGTATTGCTGCAGTCTTTTAAAAGCTATGTCCAAATGTTTCAAGTGTGTTTCCTCGTCTGGGCTTGCTTTCAAGCAGTCGTCGACATATGCATGGACATGGTCGAGCCCGCGAAACACGTCGTCAATGAAACGTTGAAACGTTTGTGCTGCATTCCTCAAGCCGAAGGGCATTCGGAGAAATTCGTAAAGACCGAACGGGGTTACAATAGCCGTTTTCGGGATGTCATTTTCGGCCATCGGTATTTGATTGTAGGCTTTTACTAGATCAATTTTTGAGAATACTGTCATTCCCTTTAACGTGGCCGTTAGGTCGTGGATGTGAGGTAAAGGGTAGCGATCCGGCGTAGTTTGTGCGTTAAGTCGTCGATAATCACCGGTAGGACGCCAATCATTGCTGTCTTTCTTCGGGACCATATGTAATGGAGACGACCATGGGCTGCTGGATGGGCGGATTATTCCCAGGTCAATCATATGGTCGAATTCGTTCTTAGCAATCCTTAATTTTTCGGGTGCTAATCGGCGTGATTTGGAGAATACAGGTTGACCTGTAGTCGTGATGTGATGTGTAACATTGCTGGTTACACATGATAACTTCGATGTCGCCTTATTTAGGTCCGGATACTTGTCAAGTATTGGCTGAAAATAAGGGTTAATTAAATGCTTAAAGCGAAGAGGACATAGTCTACAACCTGTGGCAATGGTTCCACGTACGTACAGCTTTGTGTTGCTGTCGACTAGCCCCTTTTCGCTAGCGTCCACAAGCAAGTTGTGATGGCTTAGTAACTCTATGCCTATGATAGGTATTTTCACATCGGCGATAGTGAAAATCCAGTGTATGGGTTTTCGCAACCCCACGTTTAACTAGACATATTTTTTACCATACGTGGCTATTTGTTTTCCGTCAGCTGCCTGTAGATCGAATGCAGCTTCATGTTGGCGATCAGGTGATGTTGCAGGAAGGACGCTGACTTCTGCGTCAGTATCGACGAGGTAGCGAACCTTCGTTATCACATCAGAGATGAATAACAGGCGGCTGTTTCCACCGGCTACGGTTGCCGCTAACGCGTGCCGGCGGAATAGTTTTCCGACGCAGTAGGTTTGAGGCTAGGAAAACAACAGGGGTTTCTACATTTCTTTGATTCCTTGCCATAGGTGTTGTGGTACCAACACCAATGTGGATTTTCCGTTCGAGGACGTCGAGATGAGGATCTTTTACGCGACGAACTTCGTCGTCGAGGATTGTTTGGTCGGCGTTGCTCGTGTAGATCAAGGAAACAAGAAATAGTATGGCACAATTTAGTAATTTCGGTTTCGGTTTCTAGAGGCTTTTCTGTAACAGAATAAACCTCATTGTGGCAAGTTCTGGTGATCTCCAGAATTCGATCGGCAGATGAAGCTAGTTCATCTACTGGGTTGTTGTTAAAAATTACTAACACTGCTTGCACTTGTTGTGGCAGTTTTGATAAGAATAGTTGACGGAAGAGACCATCATCAAAAGTACGTTGACCTATTACCTCTTTCATGCGCAATAACATTTCGGTCGCAGAACCGTTACCAAGATCAATAGTATGAAACAACTCATCAAGACGTTGTCGGTCGGACAAATCTCCTCGTTTAAGAATCGATTTTTTGAGTTGTTCGTACGGTTCTAGGCAGTCAGGACTAAAAAAAGAAGGGGTGACGTACCTGTTCAATTCACGCGGAAGTGACCTTACAACCGCCAGAAATTGAACGCGTGGATCAGTCACACATTGGTTTTGGAATTCTGCTTCTGCGTAGCAGAACCAGGCTTCGACATTATCTGCCCAGAAAGGAATGAGCTGAAAGTTTGAAGGCGTAGGGGTCTTAATCCTAATTAGCTTAGGAGTCTGGTCAGACATCATAAAAATAGTAATGAATGCAAATACAAAATTACTGTGAAAAATATGCGGTAAAAAAAATTAAACCACCAAAATTACTCTGTTTTAAACTATAAAAAGGAACGGACTCACAGTAAATTATCGTGTCCAGATCACGTTGAGCTCACAAATGAAGAGTTCCCCGGATATATGACCAAGTTGCGCTTGTCGTATAACCAAAGACACTTCTATCGAATGGACCCCACTCTTACGAATGAGAAATCAGAAGGCAATAAAGGATGGAAGCGAAACTGTATTTGAGCGTATACAGAACTTTAATGGGATAGCAACGTCTAGACTGGCAAACTAGAGAGAGATGCTACCCACGGTGGTTCGAGTCGTGATCTGGTGAAGATGCGTGACCGCGCGCCTTCAACTAGTGGTGTCCGCTAAAACAAACATGGTCAGCATCAATGTCGAGTGCTTATGTAACTATTTATTTTGGGGATTATTTACCGCTACACTGTTAAGAATAATTTCTACGTTGATGACTGTTTAGTATCCTTTTCCACCTGTAAACAAGCGAAAAAATTTGTTGTGCAAATAAACGAGCTACTATGTACAGGGTGCTTCAAATTGAAGGAATGAATAACTAATTCGGAGATAGTGAAGGCTGTTTTGCCTTCTGTATGCGACGATGGACCTCCAGTTGACATACCTGTATATTATAATGTCACTCACCGAACTTTAGGTTTGGAATGGGATCCCAGACAAGACGTATTTAAGTTTTGTTTCGACGCAACGGAGAAACCTATGACTAGACAAGGGATATTGTCCGTCGTTTCTTCCCTGTTCGACCCCTTGGGTCTAATCTATCCTACGTGTCTTACTGCTAAACTGCTGTTACAGAAGCTATGCAAGGCTCAGGTAGGTTGTGACCGACCACTTAGTAAGCCGGACGTTTCCGTGTTGCTAAACTAGGTAAAATTTATGCTACATATAGGTGATGTCACTGTGCCCCGGGGAATCAAGCGAGTAATTGACGAAACAGACGCGACGGTAGAGCTGCATTTATTCAGTGACGCGTCGAAGTTGGGATATGGAGCCGCTGCCTACGCAGTGGTCAGGTATCCACAGCGGTTACCGTACTGTGTTTTATTATTTAGCAAGTCTAGAGTCGCGCCTATCAAACAAGTCACTATACCGAGATTGGAGATGGCGGCAGCGGTGCTAAGCGTGAGAATGAGTGAAGTGCTGAAAAAAAGTTTTCCCAGATTTTTTAGTGAAGTAAACTTTTATACGGATTTTATGGTAGTTTTGTATTACATCAAGAATACGGAAAGTCGATACAGTACCTTTATAGCCAACCGCCTCGCAGTCATACATCAATTTACGAGTGTCAGACAATGGCGTTATATAAAGTTGTCACAGAATCCAGGTGATTGGACGTCGAGAGATATTCATAAAGTGAGCGATCTCAGAACTTGGTTTGAATGTCCTGCATTGTTGGACACTAGTGTTTCTAGAATGACTATTAGATGTCCAGAACCCACTGTTGAAAACATTGAGTTTAGAAAACCGATGTCAACGGTTAGTTTAAGTAGTGTAGAACGATGCAGTTCTCCTATTCTGTCCTATTTTTCTGAGTAGATGAAGTTGGTCAGAGCCGTAGCATGGTTTAGAAGATTCTTTGAATTTATTAAGGTTCTGAAGGATCCGTCCATCTAGGGTATCTAAAGGTTAATGAGCTTGAAGTAGCTAAACGTAGGGTGTTGTTGATGGTTCAGAAGGAAGTATATGGGAAGTTAATAAGTGAATTTAGAAACAGCGGTAACTTAATTAAACATAGCCACCTGAAAAGATTATCCCCCATAATGGTGGATGGTCTGCTCTGTGTTGGAGGTCGCTTATATTACGCCGATTTCCCAAGCACCTTTAGACATCCAATAATTTTACCTAACCGACACTTTGTGACTGAATCGATTATTAGACATTATTACAGAGAGGAAGGACATACAGGAACGTCTCAAGTATTCGCCACAATTCGCAGGAATTACTGGATAGTAAAGGGAACTAGCGCAGTCAAGAGAGTAATAGGCAAATGTGTGGCTTGTCGACGGTTTATGATGAGTCCCGGACAACAGCTGATGGCACCCCTCCCCCTTTGTAGAATTCAGCTGGGCTGGTATACCTTTTCATCTGTGGGAGTTGATTACTTCGGACCCTTCGTAGTTAAAAAAGGAAGATCATTTGAAAAAAGATATGGGTGTGTGTTTACTTGTTTACAAGCAAGAGCTGTGCATATCGAAATGGCGCATAGCTTAAACACTGATTCATTTACAATGCCTTTACTACGTTTTATGGGGAGAAAAGGGAGGCCCACAGAAGTATACAGAGACAACAGGTCGAATTTCATAGGCACGGTGTCCAAATTAAAAACGTTCATACATCAGTGGGACCAGCGAAGGATAAGTAATGAACTAGCAACGAAGCAGATTCAATGGCACTTTAACCCACCATTGTTCGGTCATAGAAAGGGAGTGTGGGAAAGGATGATTCGATCAGTACGCCGATTGTTGTTGTTGATCACTAGGGACCAGACTTTGACCGATGAAGCTTTAGCCACGTATTTTGTTGAAGTTAAGAAGATATTAAATAATCGACCTTTAACCCCAGTGACCCAAGGCGCCGAGGATAAACTAGCTCTGTCGCCGATTAATTCGTTATTACTGAGAGAGTGTGACGAAGTAGTCGAAGAGGGTACTATTACTGATAAGTACAGCAAACGTTGAAGACAGGTTAATTATCTTGCTTATGTGTTTTGGAAAAGATGGATGAAAGAATATTTACCGTCTCTGCAATTACGTCAAAATTGGTTGGTTGAACATCGCAATTTCAAGGAAGGCGATGTAGTTATTGTGATTTCAGATATTTCTACTCGTTGAAAGTGGCCCTTAGGAGTGGTGGAAAATTGTGAGATAGATAACGACGGGAAGGTTAGGATGGTAACCGTTCGCACCAGAAATGGAATAGTTAGGCGAGACATACGCAAGATATCTCCTTGAAGGATCAGAATAGTCTTACTGTACTTTAGAGAAAATGAGGCAAGTAGGCGAACTGCTGTAAGTCCTACCCGCTCCTCAAGCTTGATAATAATATAGTAGGTTGAACCATGACTAAATGTATCAAGTGGTCTTGTGGTACACGTAGGGATTTTGTGGTCCGGTGTAAGATCATCTTTGATGGTTTTGTTGAAAATCCCTTCAAGTAACTTTTTTCTTTGATTGTAATTCGTTGTGTTTCGTTCCAAAAATACGTTTGTCACCCTTTTTTTAATCTTTTTAGTTGTACATTCTAATAATCTTTAGTCTTTAAATGAGATAGTTGCTATTTTTTTACTGTAATATTTGTTTTTTCTTGCGTTCGTGCTAGATTTCTGTTATTCTTATAAACTTTATACACTTTGTTGTACTGGACGTTTTGGCTTGGGCGAAAGCCATATTGGTCTGTTCCTCTTTTTGATTGTATTACTTGGTTTGACTGGATTTGTGCATTTCCAAATTGTGGGTGGACGCACATTTTCAAAAATTGTAATTTTGTATTGTAACAATTAACTTTTGATGCGTTGTTGTTAATATTTCTATAGATTTAGATCTTACTTTCTAGATAGGCAACACGCAATCTATCCTAAAGGGATAGAGTAACATTTTTGTGTAATATTTGGAACTAAATTGATTATACTAATTTTTGGGATAAAGTTTGGTTGAGTAACTGGTGGTGACATTTGTTTAGGTAATAATGTACATTTGTATAACTAATTTTATACAGAATAGTTCATCAACCAACCGATTGTTTTGAATTTCGACTGGGCAAGAGTGTGCGTATCTAAACCAACCTCGAAAGTTACTATTCAATCCAAACTGCTTCAGTTTGCATTTTAAAGTAACAATAATAAAAAATGTTTAAATTGCACACAGTTATAATAATTGTAATAGTGTTCTTAAAACACAGTTCTGAGAGTTTGTTACTCATTTTATTATTTATATAAATAAACATTTTAGTGTGAAGATTGCCTTTTTGATAGCGGGTAACTACAGTATTGTTGCTAACTGGACCTTGTTATGACTGCTGGTACAGTTAAGCTTCGTTTTGTGTAGGTAACAAAACTCCTACAAACATCTTAGCGTTGCTTAAAAGCGATCTCTGTGAAATATGAGCAAGTTCAAATTTATGGAAGTTCATTTATTACGTTGATGGAATATAGCCAAATAGGCATGTTAGTCAGCAAGCTATTTAATTAATAGAACAGTCAATCTACCACTATTTGTCGAAACCACATAACTGTGAGAATAGTACTTCTGTTATCATATATTCCTATCCTAGCGTAAGGAAGATGACTCTAAAAAGTATGTTTGCGAATGAAAATTGCATTATAATGGAGCATTGATATAGTTATGGTAAACTCAGACAGTAGAGCATAATAGCACGTCATCTATCTTGTTAAAAATGTGTTGACACACTTCACAGTATTAACATTGTAATGGTGAATAGTAATAACGCCGATTATAAACAGTCGGTATAACTTGTACCTAAGATGACACCACTCACCTATCAGTTCAATAAAAATCAGGCTCGAGGATCAAGGCAAGTGAGCTGTCGGCGTAGGCCATTAAGCCTAATACTAGAAATACACTAATATGCACAAACTAGAGTAGGCGAGTATCTTATGGTTTAGAGTAGTGTTTACCGCACAGAAACACGTTTTCACGCGTATTGTGACATCGGTGCTAGCCATTTTTCTAGAAATTATGGTGCGAATGATTGTTAGCTAACAATGAGGACTTTTCATAACACTGCATCCAATAGTAGCACTTAAGCTTCTGGGATAAATCGCATACATTGCACTGTACACTTTGAACCCTTATATACACCACCCTGTACTACTGGAAATATGGAAATGCAAAAGTTATTTAGAAAGTATTAACCATTCATTTTAGGTTAGTCGTTCGTTTCTCTCTGTTTTCATCTTTTTTCGCAGTGTTTGTTTAGACGGTTTGAAACATGGAGCATTACTGTTTGTTTGGACACTAACGTTGGAATTGTGCTTCTCAAGTCTACAGTGTCTTAGCATAATATCAACTGTTAGCTTAATGAATCCTTAAAAAGATAAAACTTACTGTCCTATGTGATATACCCAGTCTAAGAATTTTTTCGACCTTATTAATAATGCTGATACGGGTTTAATTTCAGTGTATAAAAATTTAACAAATAACAATAATAATGATCAAATTTAATAATGTATGATAATACTTTAGTCATTTACATATGTGCCTTATTGTCATAAGTAAAATTAAGTTGTCTACGTCAAGTTAAAATAGCTTCTTACTCTGAACGGATTCTAAGCTTATTTGCTAGAGCACTATGATGTCGTCATCAGGTAAGTTATGACATTATCTAAGTTTACTTTATCTTTACTAATCGCACTTTTGCTTCCTAATGGTGTAATCAAAATTTATTACAAATTATTGCTAAGAAGAGAAAAAACTAGTCATTTTTCATGTAATTAATCCCAACTTTGCTATTTCTTATTCAATTGTAAAGTAGGCGGTAACCGGTGCTGCTCTTCATCTCCTCTGCTCGGACCCTGTTAACTGTGATTATCTGTAGTGTCATTTTAGTATGCTAATTACTCTTATTTCTACATAGTCGCTTTTGTAACTATATATACAAAGTTAAGATATAATAGAATTGAATCTTCCTAGTGCTGCAATCGTGTCTTCTTGATTTTGGCTTAGGGTGAGTAACTAGTTATCGAGTTGTTGGTCACGGTTGTGACTATCAGTTTGTGTAAAAATATTTGCAGATTCAAGTTGCGGTTAGTTTGCGTGTAGCAGTAGACGTTTAATTGCGACATAACAATTATTATTTGTAAGTATATATTATTACAATGTGTTGTAGTAACTGTTAAGTTCGACGAATTTAATTCAAATAAATAATCATTGGTAATCAGGAATCATTTGGATTGTTGTTTCATTCTAATGTGGAACTTTATGGCAGTGTCTATTTAAGTACTCATTCGGAAACAAACGAAAGACCCCAAGTAAATGCGAAAAGCGCTTAATATTTAGACCACTAAACGAGCACCTAATGTTTAAGCGCTTTTGCGAAGAATGAAAATCTTGAATTCGACGCTCAGTGAAGGCGCAGATGGGTGCTGCTGAAAAGCCCCACATAACAACGTAACAGTTGTTAGATTTAATTGACATCACAATAAAATAACCTTAATAACGCGCCAAACGTAAATAGGAAAAAAGACTAGCTTTAGTTTATTACGAAAATAGAAAAAATAATATGATAAATTACAATTTATGCAATAAGCACCAACTACCACCGATCTCCTCCCCCGCGATATGCTGTAGGGTCCTTGCGTTGTAGCTAGATCAATACTTCATCTTCTTGTGCATGTGTTGTCATTAAACCAGTATTATTGCAACTTCTTGGATGAATTGAGAAGTCAATGACTTTATAACACTTGTAGTGTGCTTTGGCAATGGTACCAACATTCCTCGGCCTAATGCTTCTTCTTGCTGGATGCTGTGACTTCATGGGACTAATAGACAGTTTGAGCACGCTTCTCGAATTGACCTTCACACTCCGAATGGTGGTTATGATGCACGCACGTCTATTAGAACGAGCACTTTGCAATCTTGTGGATAACGGTGAAATTACCGTTGTCTCATCACCTAGACGACTCACCTCTGGATTGACCAGGGCAGATGTCTTCAGTGCTTTAGAAAGTACTCAGAAAGAGAAAGCTAATGAATATTCACAATTTATGGCCTAAAATTTTTTAACTGTTTTCAGCTGTTATTGTTGTTTGGAAAAACTGCACCTCGCTGATATTTATTTATATGTTAAATTTGCACACATGTATAGACCCCTGCTAATGACAAATACAAGCTGTGGTCTATTGCATCCTAACCGAATGCCGTTTTAAGCATAGACTACCCCAGGGATTTTTTTAACAGCTGATAGACACAAGGTTTTTGTATCTATGGTGTAGTAGCATATTTGGTTGATATTTTTGTTGCCGGCAGATCTTCTGCAAAACTTTGCTTCAGATTAGAGGCAGCTCTACAACGAATCTTAGAAAATGGGTTGATGCTTCGTTATGAAAAATATCAGTGTTTTTTAAAAGTCTGTAAAATACTTAGGATTCATTTTAGATAAATGTGAACACTGACCAGATCCGAAAAGCATTGGTGCTATTCAACAAATTCCAGCTTCTACAGATGTCTCTTCGCTTCGATTCCTTCTTGGATTGATCAATTACTACTCAGCGTTTGTACCATCATTACATCAGGTGAGTCTTCCACTGAACCATTCGCTTGGAAAGAATATATCATGGACTTGGACCCGAAAATGCGATTCAGCTTTTTGCACACTGAAGTCCGCACTAAGTTCTAACATGCTACTAACACTGCAGTCCTAAATTACTAATCATCGTAACGGCCGACGCTTCAAGTCATGGAATAGGCGCAGTCATATCCTACGTATTTCCTGACTCAAAAGTAGAAGCAATAATTCATGTTACCCGTGCACTAACTCAAGCAGAGAGAAGATATAGCTAAATAGAAAAGAAAGTGCTATTTTGGTATTTGCTATTCAACATTTTTATAAATTTGCGCTTTTAACGGACCATAAACCACCAATCACTGTGTTTAGATCGAAATCCGGGGTTATAGTACAAAGCCAACCGCTTGCAGAGATGGAAATCAATCCTACTAGGATATGATTTCGAGATACAATATTGTCAAACAGAAGAGTTCAGACAAGTCGATGCATTATTCCGATTAATGACCTAATACTCAGTAAAAATTAAACGGTCAGTAATTGCAACGTTATCCACTAAGGATCATGCTGACAATTTATTATCTAATGCTATTCGAGCGTCACCGATTACCGTGACGGATATCAAACAAACATCACTCAGTGACCTCATAATTCAGAATGTCAAACAATCTATCACAAGCAAGTGACTGAGGAGCTTAGAGGGTCAGAAGTAATTGTTTAACGACGGGACTCCCTCTGTGTTGTTAATAACTGTCTAATGTTTGGTGAGCGTGTAGTAACACCGAAATGTCTGCAGACCATAGTATTGAGTCAATTTCATATCGGACATCCCGGGGTACGGTGAATGAAATCCAGCGCACGAAGCCTTGCTAATTGGCTACAAATAAACAAGCACATCGTTGACTTTGCAAAAGACTGCTACAACTGACAACTAGCTGCCAAACAGAGTAAACAAATAGATCTAATACCTTGGCTGCAATTAAAAAAACATGAACTCAACTGCACATAGATTTTTCTGGTCCAATAAATGATATCACATATCTCGTACTAGCCAATGCCTATCCAAAATGGCCAAAAGTTGTCCCAATAGTGCCAACATCTACCAATAGAACTTTGCAAACATTGATGGAGACTTTCTCTAAACACGGATAAACAGACACATTGGTATCAAATAACGAGTCTCATTTTACGTCGGAACAATTTCAGGAATTCTGTCACCGCCAAGCAGTCAACCACTTAAAATCATCGCCATGTGAAAGGCACATTGACGCTATCTTGACATCGGTCACTTCAAACACCAACGGTTTATTCACTGAGCCGGTGAGTCCAGAGTGTATTACTCTCGATTTCACTTGGTCAGTCTGCCTTTTGGTGTGTCTTCCGAGTATTGATGAGAATGTCCTCGTAACATTTCTACTTATATTACAGCTGTAACTGGATAGGTTACTGTCACTTTTGCTTTGATAATTTTATTATCTGTTTATTGTAGCTACTGTGTAAAGAGAGTTGATGTGATACAAGTTTGACCTTTCTGGATTTCCTGGTCAACTTTATTTCTCCATTAGATCAGGGGTCCTGGTTGTATTTTAGCTACCTATCTGCATCATTTGTGTAGAGCTAATTGTCGTCTAAGAAACATTTTAAGGATTAAAAATTTCAAATACAAATCTATTTCTGCATATACTGATTTGTAAATAAACATTATGTTAGACCCCTTGTATTCAAAAATATTTGAATAAATATCATTGCTTTTACCATCATCAACATGACTAACGGTATTGCAGTTAGAATTTTGCATAACGTACTTAGTTTCTGTTTTGTTTCAATCGATTTTTGTTTTCTTGTTTCTTGCTACTGATATAAGATTGCTTCACTGTGGGAATTTCGGAAGCAAAGAAAGCATTTCTTACTTTTTTAAGTTGGAAAATAGAGAGGAGAGACAGAAATTTCAATTTGTTTTAGATAATTATATTTTATGCTGATATTTAAAAAAACTAGACTCGAATTTTTATTATAAAATGGGAAATATTTGTTCTCCTTGCCATTGTATTGAATGCACTAACAAATATGAAGGTGAACACACATATGCGCGACTATAATTACTTTATGTTGCTTGTATGATTACGATGATGGCAGAACTACCAGTAGTAACTTTGTGGCGTAGATTGTATAAAGCTATAGTGCAAAACTTCACTGGTAAATGGTATGTAAACGTTTAGAAATCAAATGAAGTCAATCAATTTATTGAAAGTTTTTACTAATTGAAGGTATGTTTACATAAGAAGTGCTACTTGTTATGGATTCTTGCATATTTCAAGACCCAATAATCTTAGTTATTTGTTATTAACAGGAATGAATATGAAACAGCGAAATGTACAGAAAACTCTTATCTCCGTAACTTCAAATACTATTAACAGTTTAAACAATAGCCAGTCGAACCAAATTTAAGGATAATATTGTTTACTTTGTGTATCGATACATTGCATTTACTGCTTAATGTAATGCGTCAAATATTTATTCTTAGTTTATAATGTCAATCATCAGTTCACAATAAACATTTTTTGTTTTTATACAAGGTTTAAAGCTTTGTCAGCAATCATTCCATTAACTGAAACTACGATTTGGTATCAAGTGCAGTTTCATAAATAATCCTTAAAGTACATGGCTTATTGTTATTCATTCGCTTAGTGATCACTTTTCTGTGAGTTATTTTCATCATAGAAGAACCTTGTCATGAAAAATGTAACATTAAACTTCATTTACATTTCATTGAACTGTTAATCATGTTTATGCATAATCTTTAAAATAGGTAAGTTGAGTATTATTCTAATGGACTTGAATTCTTTCATAAGCTGTATAGACAAAATAGTGAGATTTTCGCCACCTTCCTAAAACGTTTAATGAGGTGATTCACTGGCGTTTACATCTGATTAACGATGTTTACATGCTGAACAAATATCATGGCAACCATTGCTTTTTTAAACTAAACTGTTGAATAACATTAGTTACGAAAATACAATGAATACTTCTTATTCTTACATGACACCTCAGTGAATTTAATACAAGGTAGGAGGACGTTTAGCAACAATAAGTTTATACATGACAAGTTGTTGCCATACACTTTAACCGATTGATATTATCATTAATATTCACGCATGATTCACTGATTAGGAACACGATTGACATTTCATGCGTTTTTGATATCACTTTGTTCGTCGCCTAATTTACATTTCAGTAGTTTCACACGTAAACATTATACAACTTTCATAACTGAAACTACACAGTTGATGTATTTTTTGGAATATTACTACTAAGAAAGAACGGAAAGAGTGAAAGAATAAATGTTTACAACCAATGTTCCACTTGATCTGTAAACTGACGTATGTAGTTTACAAAGGTAACGAATTCACAGCTAAACATGTAGTACTGTGTTAAGTAATAGTGTTGGCATTCTGTTCTCGCTACGTAGATGACACATTCATGGTCCTTACAAGTAAAACTGATCTCTGGTCTCTAAAAAACTCGTTGACAAGAATTCATAATTTCAATGATATTACTTCACAGCAATTTGGCAAGTGCCGTAACTGAAGTAATGCAAAAGTCCCCATTACAATTATTGGGCTCCTAATTGGTAATGCCTAGTAACCGTTTAAAGGATCGTTTTTGTTCAATCGAAATGTACTCTGTGATAATTTATCTTATTGGTTCGACTGTTCACTAATGTGCTATAAAATAGAGATACTTTACTTAGGTGGTCACATATGAGCTAAAACGATATTGGTTACAAATCTCCTATAGACGATAGTGCTTTTTGTTAATGATGCGTAGTGTCGAACAGAGCGATAAAATTTACTTTTAACTCTGCTATAATCAGTTGCATTTCCACTACTAAATGCTCTTAAGAATGCAATAATACAGTCCGAGAAAGCTACATGTTGTCACTTTATTATTCGTGATTGCTGTCTAATTGGATAAATCAAACAAAACCACAGTTCAAAAAGAGCCTGTTTTTATTCGACTCGACTTTAAAAATGATAATGTTGTAGAAACGATCAGAAGAAGATTCAAGTTACTGTTAACAAGAACTTATTATGCTGCTAAATTAGTTATATCGCACATAACAAATGTTCACCAAAACAATCAAAAATAGACAGATATCCTTCTTATGTTACCGATAATTTAAAACGCACTGAAATACGTCCATTTTCACTAGCATGCCTCGTAATTCTAAAGTACGTTTATCGATACAGGAAGTAGACTTTCATGTCAAAATGAAGTTTTTGGTGGTTCATTACATGGACAGACCCATTAGAATACGGGGTCAAATATTACGATCATTTCAACGGCCTCATGGTCGAGGTTGGGACTACCGAAATTGTCACCTACTGTTAAGAAAGCTATGAGTGTGTCAAGTTATCAAAAATGTTTCTCAGAAAAACAACAGCTGGTTTCGCTTTTCTAGATAAAATGGTGACGAGTACATGCAGTGTTGCAAATAACTGCAACAGTAACTTGTTGGACATAGACTGCATTGGAAAACTTGGGTTTACGGATGTTCCGTTTGACACAGTTTGTTGTAACATTACAAACACAACAGTAAATAAAGCCATCTGGAATAAATACAGCTTAGACTGCGTGAAACAGTTGAAAAAAGAAGTTATTAGATGCCTTTGGAAATCATTTACGGCTATGCACATAGGTTAAAGTTCAGCTATGTTTTTCCAGATGAGAAGTCAGTTTTTCGCTCCAAACGCCCTGTATCTTATTTAGTTGTTGCGTTCCTAAACGTCTAGATTAAGCGTCTTCGATAGGCAGGTGCCGTTTTTCTTTTGCATTACTTTTTATTTATGTAACAAAAACTGTTTCATAGCCAGTTATGATGAGAAATTTATCAAATGAACAAACAAAGAGGATCATTTCGATGGTGATTAATTTCGAAATAAAATAATGAATTG
Source organism: Schistosoma japonicum (assembly GCA_025215515.1). Taxonomy (NCBI): domain Eukaryota; kingdom Metazoa; phylum Platyhelminthes; class Trematoda; order Strigeidida; family Schistosomatidae; genus Schistosoma; species Schistosoma japonicum. Next base: position 2,836,881 of record CM046068.1, read on the forward strand.
ATGGTGTGATAATAGCAGAATAATTCAACTACAAGCAAGTTAGCGATAAATAGCAATTATGCAAAAATGTAATATCAGATATAAATGTAAATTGTAGGATTTGATTGTGACAACTCAATGAATTCACTAAAATAAGCTTTCCGACCGAATTCAGGTCAAATTATTATGAGACATGCCACAAATTGTGAATTGCTATTTAGTGGCTAACACGAGTAACCTAGAATGTGCGTTTCCTCCCATTCCGTTATTGTCAACTTTGTGTGCTTCAATATACAATATCAAACGACTTAAACCATTTTCTGATTCGCTATAAACGCATTTTGTGTAATGAAGAGTTCAGTGAACGAGTTATTTACAAAACTAATTACACTGCATACTGCTGTTTCAGATATCAGCAGAGGTTTCACAGAATTCAACTCCGTAGGGCTAAGTTTTTGTACCCATGGATCGTCGTCATATGTCAAGAAGTTGCATTCAGTGTTATCGGACGTCATCAAGAAGAATTGTCCAATATCCATTTATCTTCATTTAAATTATGTTTCCGGGCGTTCACACTTAGATGCTCTACAAAAACGTTAATTATGTATTCAACACACTTTTTTCACACTTTGATTTCTGCCTGCACAGATGCTTTTGCGACCGCTTCTCCAATAGACGAATTGTATAGAAGGTTTGCTGTTCCTAGTCAATTAGGGACCATGAACCACGGTGCGGTAATATATATAATGTCATATTGCTGACTTTGAGTTCATCCACTATTTTGGCTTCAATCTGGTTAGTGTTGTATCATTGTTATTTCTGGTCACATGTAAATTATTTAATCAGCATCGCATTGTTTATGAATTCTTTTAATCCTCGGTACCTACATACTAGTACTTCTTATCGGAAAATTAAAGATTGCCTTAATTGTTTTGATGTTTGATACTTACTTCGAAATTTTAAGGATGATTAGGTCTTGGCACGACCCTACAAATTGGCTGGTGCTTACAATCAAACGTTCAGGCTGTACCTGCTATCTTGACATAGTGATCAAGCTCGCCTATCGTGATGACCCAACCGAGCTACATTGGCTAGAATGCATGTTACTCTTGGTTTATTATGCTGAACCACGAAAGTAGAGTAACGAACCCTCAGTGCTGTGTTTTAATAACACTATTTCAATTATTCTAACAATAAGTAATGTAAACATTTTGTTTCTATGATTGTTACGTCCCTCTCCCTATCCTCCCGATTACTATATTTGTTTTTAGTATATTGTCTCTTAATATGAACTACAGTTTATTATGTGTATAAGCCACTACCAGCTCTCCACTATCACCATTTTGTTTGTCCTGTATTCATATAAATTTTCTAATTGGTCCGCAGTGTGGTCTGGTTTTATGCATATATAAAAGAATGTATGAAATATAAGTTGATTCTTTCTGGTTGGTCTATCGGCTTGCGTTCTTCCTATTCCGGCTTGGGAATCAGTGGGCATAAGGCAGAAGTGCGATTATCGACTAGGCACACCTAAATAGCATTCGGTCACCCAATCCCCAATCTTCACGCGTCATAATATGGTACTACCATACTAAGCAGGTCTCCCACTGCCTTCTGATTTATTCGTATGTGTGGGCTTATACGTCAGAAATTGCTGTGGTTACACGACAAATGTTACTTGGTCATAAATAATGTACACTTTAAGACTTTTCTGTATCATTAAATTGCAATACGGACAACCGTTGATAAGCAACATTAACCGTCCGAAGCGTATTTAAATATTAATCAACGGTATGATACAAACTCATTCTAATTAAATAAATACGCGTTGTACGACTGTCTGGACTCTGTAGTCTAGTGGTGAACACGGTAGCGTTTAATATTATGCGGACTGAGTTCGAATCTCAGCGTAAACATCATGATTGGGATGAAGGTGCCTCCAGTTGGTGAATCTCAATTAGGATGAAACGCGCGTCCTAAATTAGGCTTGCCAGTCACAATCCAACTCAGAGATTATCAGTATTTTAAATCAATTCATTGGTTTTAGGAGGGTATATATACTCTTTTTTTTGAAAACGGTTTTCTTTTTTCCTAATAATGAACAGTATTAATTGTAAAGCCATTAATATGGAATTCGGTTCACATTCACTTACGTCTACTGAGAACTTATTCCGAAGTTTGGTAATGTTGTTTGCTTTTCTGTAAGCGTGGGAAAACACACTATTAGAGTTTGAAAGGGTGACGTACTACCGCACCGTGGTTCATGGTCCCTAATTGACTAGGAACAGCAAACCTTCTATACAATTCGTCTATTGGAGAAGCGGTCGCAAAAGCATCTGTGCAGGCAGAAATCAAAGTGTGAAAAAAGTGTGTTGAATACATAATTAACGTTTTTGTAGAGCATCTAAGTGTGAACGCCCGGAAACATAATTTAAATGAAGATAAATGGATATTGGACAATTCTTCTTGATGACGTCCGATAACACTGAATGCAACTTCTTGACATATGACGACGATCCATGGGTACAAAAACTTAGCCCTACGGAGTTGAATTCTGTGAAACCTCTGCTGATATCTGAAACAGCAGTATGCAGTGTAATTAGTTTTGTAAATAACTCGTTCACTGAACTCTTCATTACACAAAATGCGTTTATAGCGAATCAGAAAATGGTTTAAGTCGTTTGATATTGTATATTGAAGCACACAAAGTTGACAATAACGGAATGGGAGGAAACGCACATTCTAGGTTACTCGTGTTAGCCACTAAATAGCAATTCACAATTTGTGGCATGTCTCATAATAATTTGACCTGAATTCGGTCGGAAAGCTTATTTTAGTGAATTCATTGAGTTGTCACAATCAAATCCTACAATTTACATTTATATCTGATATTACATTTTTGCATAATTGCTATTTATCGCTAACTTGCTTGTAGTTGAATTATTCTGCTATTATCACACCATCAATTCATTATTTTATTTCGAAATTAATCACCATCGAAATGATCCTCTTTGTTTGTTCATTTGATAAATTTCTCATCATAACTGGCTATGAAACAGTTTTTGTTACATAAATAAAAAGTAATGCAAAAGAAAAACGGCACCTGCCTATCGAAGACGCTTAATCTAGACGTTTAGGAACGCAACAACTAAATAAGATACAGGGCGTTTGGAGCGAAAAACTGACTTCTCATCTGGAAAAACATAGCTGAACTTTAACCTATGTGCATAGCCGTAAATGATTTCCAAAGGCATCTAATAACTTCTTTTTTCAACTGTTTCACGCAGTCTAAGCTGTATTTATTCCAGATGGCTTTATTTACTGTTGTGTTTGTAATGTTACAACAAACTGTGTCAAACGGAACATCCGTAAACCCAAGTTTTCCAATGCAGTCTATGTCCAACAAGTTACTGTTGCAGTTATTTGCAACACTGCATGTACTCGTCACCATTTTATCTAGAAAAGCGAAACCAGCTGTTGTTTTTCTGAGAAACATTTTTGATAACTTGACACACTCATAGCTTTCTTAACAGTAGGTGACAATTTCGGTAGTCCCAACCTCGACCATGAGGCCGTTGAAATGATCGTAATATTTGACCCCGTATTCTAATGGGTCTGTCCATGTAATGAACCACCAAAAACTTCATTTTGACATGAAAGTCTACTTCCTGTATCGATAAACGTACTTTAGAATTACGAGGCATGCTAGTGAAAATGGACGTATTTCAGTGCGTTTTAAATTATCGGTAACATAAGAAGGATATCTGTCTATTTTTGATTGTTTTGGTGAACATTTGTTATGTGCGATATAACTAATTTAGCAGCATAATAAGTTCTTGTTAACAGTAACTTGAATCTTCTTCTGATCGTTTCTACAACATTATCATTTTTAAAGTCGAGTCGAATAAAAACAGGCTCTTTTTGAACTGTGGTTTTGTTTGATTTATCCAATTAGACAGCAATCACGAATAATAAAGTGACAAAATGTAGCTTTCTCGGACTGTATTATTGCATTCTTAAGAGCATTTAGTAGTGGAAATGCAACTGATTATAGCAGAGTTAAAAGTAAATTTTATCGCTCTGTTCGACACTACGCATCATTAACAAAAAGCACTATCGTCTATAGGAGATTTGTAACCAATATCGTTTTAGCTCATATGTGACCACCTAAGTAAAGTATCTCTATTTTATAGCACATTAGTGAACAGTCGAACCAATAAGATAAATTATCACAGAGTACATTTCGATTGAACAAAAACGATCCTTTAAACGGTTACTAGGCATTACCAATTAGGAGCCCAATAATTGTAATGGGGACTTTTGCATTACTTCAGTTACGGCACTTGCCAAATTGCTGTGAAGTAATATCATTGAAATTATGAATTCTTGTCAACGAGTTTTTTAGAGACCAGAGATCAGTTTTACTTGTAAGGACCATGAATGTGTCATCTACGTAGCGAGAACAGAATGCCAACACTATTACTTAACACAGTACTACATGTTTAGCTGTGAATTCGTTACCTTTGTAAACTACATACGTCAGTTTACAGATCAAGTGGAACATTGGTTGTAAACATTTATTCTTTCACTCTTTCCGTTCTTTCTTAGTAGTAATATTCCAAAAAATACATCAACTGTGTAGTTTCAGTTATGAAAGTTGTATAATGTTTACGTGTGAAACTACTGAAATGTAAATTAGGCGACGAACAAAGTGATATCAAAAACGCATGAAATGTCAATCGTGTTCCTAATCAGTGAATCATGCGTGAATATTAATGATAATATCAATCGGTTAAAGTGTATGGCAACAACTTGTCATGTATAAACTTATTGTTGCTAAACGTCCTCCTACCTTGTATTAAATTCACTGAGGTGTCATGTAAGAATAAGAAGTATTCATTGTATTTTCGTAACTAATGTTATTCAACAGTTTAGTTTAAAAAAGCAATGGTTGCCATGATATTTGTTCAGCATGTAAACATCGTTAATCAGATGTAAACGCCAGTGAATCACCTCATTAAACGTTTTAGGAAGGTGGCGAAAATCTCACTATTTTGTCTATACAGCTTATGAAAGAATTCAAGTCCATTAGAATAATACTCAACTTACCTATTTTAAAGATTATGCATAAACATGATTAACAGTTCAATGAAATGTAAATGAAGTTTAATGTTACATTTTTCATGACAAGGTTCTTCTATGATGAAAATAACTCACAGAAAAGTGATCACTAAGCGAATGAATAACAATAAGCCATGTACTTTAAGGATTATTTATGAAACTGCACTTGATACCAAATCGTAGTTTCAGTTAATGGAATGATTGCTGACAAAGCTTTAAACCTTGTATAAAAACAAAAAATGTTTATTGTGAACTGATGATTGACATTATAAACTAAGAATAAATATTTGACGCATTACATTAAGCAGTAAATGCAATGTATCGATACACAAAGTAAACAATATTATCCTTAAATTTGGTTCGACTGGCTATTGTTTAAACTGTTAATAGTATTTGAAGTTACGGAGATAAGAGTTTTCTGTACATTTCGCTGTTTCATATTCATTCCTGTTAATAACAAATAACTAAGATTATTGGGTCTTGAAATATGCAAGAATCCATAACAAGTAGCACTTCTTATGTAAACATACCTTCAATTAGTAAAAACTTTCAATAAATTGATTGACTTCATTTGATTTCTAAACGTTTACATACCATTTACCAGTGAAGTTTTGCACTATAGCTTTATACAATCTACGCCACAAAGTTACTACTGGTAGTTCTGCCATCATCGTAATCATACAAGCAACATAAAGTAATTATAGTCGCGCATATGTGTGTTCACCTTCATATTTGTTAGTGCATTCAATACAATGGCAAGGAGAACAAATATTTCCCATTTTATAATAAAAATTCGAGTCTAGTTTTTTTAAATATCAGCATAAAATATAATTATCTAAAACAAATTGAAATTTCTGTCTCTCCTCTCTATTTTCCAACTTAAAAAAGTAAGAAATGCTTTCTTTGCTTCCGAAATTCCCACAGTGAAGCAATCTTATATCAGTAGCAAGAAACAAGAAAACAAAAATCGATTGAAACAAAACAGAAACTAAGTACGTTATGCAAAATTCTAACTGCAATACCGTTAGTCATGTTGATGATGGTAAAAGCAATGATATTTATTCAAATATTTTTGAATACAAGGGGTCTAACATAATGTTTATTTACAAATCAGTATATGCAGAAATAGATTTGTATTTGAAATTTTTAATCCTTAAAATGTTTCTTAGACGACAATTAGCTCTACACAAATGATGCAGATAGGTAGCTAAAATACAACCAGGACCCCTGATCTAATGGAGAAATAAAGTTGACCAGGAAATCCAGAAAGGTCAAACTTGTATCACATCAACTCTCTTTACACAGTAGCTACAATAAACAGATAATAAAATTATCAAAGCAAAAGTGACAGTAACCTATCCAGTTACAGCTGTAATATAAGTAGAAATGTTACGAGGACATTCTCATCAATACTCGGAAGACACACCAAAAGGCAGACTGACCAAGTGAAATCGAGAGTAATAAACTCTGGACTCACCGGCTCAGTGAATAAACCGTTGGTGTTTGAAGTGACCGATGTCAAGATAGCGTCAATGTGCCTTTCACATGGCGATGATTTTAAGTGGTTGACTGCTTGGCGGTGACAGAATTCCTGAAATTGTTCCGACGTAAAATGAGACTCGTTATTTGATACCAATGTGTCTGTTTATCCGTGTTTAGAGAAAGTCTCCATCAATGTTTGCAAAGTTCTATTGGTAGATGTTGGCACTATTGGGACAACTTTTGGCCATTTTGGATAGGCATTGGCTAGTACGAGATATGTGATATCATTTATTGGACCAGAAAAATCTATGTGCAGTTGAGTTCATGTTTTTTTAATTGCAGCCAAGGTATTAGATCTATTTGTTTACTCTGTTTGGCAGCTAGTTGTCAGTTGTAGCAGTCTTTTGCAAAGTCAACGATGTGCTTGTTTATTTGTAGCCAATTAGCAAGGCTTCGTGCGCTGGATTTCATTCACCGTACCCCGGGATGTCCGATATGAAATTGACTCAATACTATGGTCTGCAGACATTTCGGTGTTACTACACGCTCACCAAACATTAGACAGTTATTAACAACACAGAGGGAGTCCCGTCGTTAAACAATTACTTCTGACCCTCTAAGCTCCTCAGTCACTTGCTTGTGATAGATTGTTTGACATTCTGAATTATGAGGTCACTGAGTGATGTTTGTTTGATATCCGTCACGGTAATCGGTGACGCTCGAATAGCATTAGATAATAAATTGTCAGCATGATCCTTAGTGGATAACGTTGCAATTACTGACCGTTTAATTTTTACTGAGTATTAGGTCATTAATCGGAATAATGCATCGACTTGTCTGAACTCTTCTGTTTGACAATATTGTATCTCGAAATCATATCCTAGTAGGATTGATTTCCATCTCTGCAAGCGGTTGGCTTTGTACTATAACCCCGGATTTCGATCTAAACACAGTGATTGGTGGTTTATGGTCCGTTAAAAGCGCAAATTTATAAAAATGTTGAATAGCAAATACCAAAATAGCACTTTCTTTTCTATTTAGCTATATCTTCTCTCTGCTTGAGTTAGTGCACGGGTAACATGAATTATTGCTTCTACTTTTGAGTCAGGAAATACGTAGGATATGACTGCGCCTATTCCATGACTTGAAGCGTCGGCCGTTACGATGATTAGTAATTTAGGACTGCAGTGTTAGTAGCATGTTAGAACTTAGTGCGGACTTCAGTGTGCAAAAAGCTGAATCGCATTTTCGGGTCCAAGTCCATGATATATTCTTTCCAAGCGAATGGTTCAGTGGAAGACTCACCTGATGTAATGATGGTACAAACGCTGAGTAGTAATTGATCAATCCAAGAAGGAATCGAAGCGAAGAGACATCTGTAGAAGCTGGAATTTGTTGAATAGCACCAATGCTTTTCGGATCTGGTCAGTGTTCACATTTATCTAAAATGAATCCTAAGTATTTTACAGACTTTTAAAAAACACTGATATTTTTCATAACGAAGCATCAACCCATTTTCTAAGATTCGTTGTAGAGCTGCCTCTAATCTGAAGCAAAGTTTTGCAGAAGATCTGCCGGCAACAAAAATATCAACCAAATATGCTACTACACCATAGATACAAAAACCTTGTGTCTATCAGCTGTTAAAAAAATCCCTGGGGTAGTCTATGCTTAAAACGGCATTCGGTTAGGATGCAATAGACCACAGCTTGTATTTGTCATTAGCAGGGGTCTATACATGTGTGCAAATTTAACATATAAATAAATATCAGCGAGGTGCAGTTTTTCCAAACAACAATAACAGCTGAAAACAGTTAAAAAATTTTAGGCCATAAATTGTGAATATTCATTAGCTTTCTCTTTCTGAGTACTTTCTAAAGCACTGAAGACATCTGCCCTGGTCAATCCAGAGGTGAGTCGTCTAGGTGATGAGACAACGGTAATTTCACCGTTATCCACAAGATTGCAAAGTGCTCGTTCTAATAGACGTGCGTGCATCATAACCACCATTCGGAGTGTGAAGGTCAATTCGAGAAGCGTGCTCAAACTGTCTATTAGTCCCATGAAGTCACAGCATCCAGCAAGAAGAAGCATTAGGCCGAGGAATGTTGGTACCATTGCCAAAGCACACTACAAGTGTTATAAAGTCATTGACTTCTCAATTCATCCAAGAAGTTGCAATAATACTGGTTTAATGACAACACATGCACAAGAAGATGAAGTATTGATCTAGCTACAACGCAAGGACCCTACAGCATATCGCGGGGGAGGAGATCGGTGGTAGTTGGTGCTTATTGCATAAATTGTAATTTATCATATTATTTTTTCTATTTTCGTAATAAACTAAAGCTAGTCTTTTTTCCTATTTACGTTTGGCGCGTTATTAAGGTTATTTTATTGTGATGTCAATTAAATCTAACAACTGTTACGTTGTTATGTGGGGCTTTTCAGCAGCACCCATCTGCGCCTTCACTGAGCGTCGAATTCAAGATTTTCATTCTTCGCAAAAGCGCTTAAACATTAGGTGCTCGTTTAGTGGTCTAAATATTAAGCGCTTTTCGCATTTACTTGGGGTCTTTCGTTTGTTTCCGAATGAGTACTTAAATAGACACTGCCATAAAGTTCCACATTAGAATGAAACAACAATCCAAATGATTCCTGATTACCAATGATTATTTATTTGAATTAAATTCGTCGAACTTAACAGTTACTACAACACATTGTAATAATATATACTTACAAATAATAATTGTTATGTCGCAATTAAACGTCTACTGCTACACGCAAACTAACCGCAACTTGAATCTGCAAATATTTTTACACAAACTGATAGTCACAACCGTGACCAACAACTCGATAACTAGTTACTCACCCTAAGCCAAAATCAAGAAGACACGATTGCAGCACTAGGAAGATTCAATTCTATTATATCTTAACTTTGTATATATAGTTACAAAAGCGACTATGTAGAAATAAGAGTAATTAGCATACTAAAATGACACTACAGATAATCACAGTTAACAGGGTCCGAGCAGAGGAGATGAAGAGCAGCACCGGTTACCGCCTACTTTACAATTGAATAAGAAATAGCAAAGTTGGGATTAATTACATGAAAAATGACTAGTTTTTTCTCTTCTTAGCAATAATTTGTAATAAATTTTGATTACACCATTAGGAAGCAAAAGTGCGATTAGTAAAGATAAAGTAAACTTAGATAATGTCATAACTTACCTGATGACGACATCATAGTGCTCTAGCAAATAAGCTTAGAATCCGTTCAGAGTAAGAAGCTATTTTAACTTGACGTAGACAACTTAATTTTACTTATGACAATAAGGCACATATGTAAATGACTAAAGTATTATCATACATTATTAAATTTGATCATTATTATTGTTATTTGTTAAATTTTTATACACTGAAATTAAACCCGTATCAGCATTATTAATAAGGTCGAAAAAATTATTAGACTGGGTATATCACATAGGACAGTAAGTTTTATCTTTTTAAGGATTCATTAAGCTAACAGTTGATATTATGCTAAGACACTGTAGACTTGAGAAGCACAATTCCAACGTTAGTGTCCAAACAAACAGTAATGCTCCATGTTTCAAACCGTCTAAACAAACACTGCGAAAAAAGATGAAAACAGAGAGAAACGAACGACTAACCTAAAATGAATGGTTAATACTTTCTAAATAACTTTTGCATTTCCATATTTCCAGTAGTACAGGGTGGTGTATATAAGGGTTCAAAGTGTACAGTGCAATGTATGCGATTTATCCCAGAAGCTTAAGTGCTACTATTGGATGCAGTGTTATGAAAAGTCCTCATTGTTAGCTAACAATCATTCGCACCATAATTTCTAGAAAAATGGCTAGCACCGATGTCACAATACGCGTGAAAACGTGTTTCTGTGCGGTAAACACTACTCTAAACCATAAGATACTCGCCTACTCTAGTTTGTGCATATTAGTGTATTTCTAGTATTAGGCTTAATGGCCTACGCCGACAGCTCACTTGCCTTGATCCTCGAGCCTGATTTTTATTGAACTGATAGGTGAGTGGTGTCATCTTAGGTACAAGTTATACCGACTGTTTATAATCGGCGTTATTACTATTCACCATTACAATGTTAATACTGTGAAGTGTGTCAACACATTTTTAACAAGATAGATGACGTGCTATTATGCTCTACTGTCTGAGTTTACCATAACTATATCAATGCTCCATTATAATGCAATTTTCATTCGCAAACATACTTTTTAGAGTCATCTTCCTTACGCTAGGATAGGAATATATGATAACAGAAGTACTATTCTCACAGTTATGTGGTTTCGACAAATAGTGGTAGATTGACTGTTCTATTAATTAAATAGCTTGCTGACTAACATGCCTATTTGGCTATATTCCATCAACGTAATAAATGAACTTCCATAAATTTGAACTTGCTCATATTTCACAGAGATCGCTTTTAAGCAACGCTAAGATGTTTGTAGGAGTTTTGTTACCTACACAAAACGAAGCTTAACTGTACCAGCAGTCATAACAAGGTCCAGTTAGCAACAATACTGTAGTTACCCGCTATCAAAAAGGCAATCTTCACACTAAAATGTTTATTTATATAAATAATAAAAAGGAGTATGTGTGTATATTCATACGAGGAACTCAGTGATTTATTTCTCTCACCTTTCTATTAACTGTGATGTTTGTAATGAAACAAATTAAAATTTATACATTACACGTTAAAATTAAGACTGCTAAATGGTATGAAATCCAACTGTATTCTTGTTTTGGTAAATATGTGTATGAATACTCTGTGTGAAGTGTCTTGGTTTGCTTCAGATAGTTTTAGGCAGAAAAAGAATTACTTTCTGGAAAAAGGTATCATATCAGTATATTCTAACATCTTGTTTCGTTTGGTCCAGTCACATGGAACTTCAGACAACAATTCTACAAAATAGCACATTAAGTACAATCACTGCATTCGAATATCCTAAGACGCTTTGTTGCTGTAAAAGAGAAATTGAGATGAGGCCAAACTTCACTGGCAAACTTTGACGACAACAGATCACCATGAGAATTTTGTTAACTACTGAAATAGAAAAAAATGTAATTTATCATGAAACGTGATTGAAGAGGTTTTGATAAATACACATGATACAGGGTTTTCACATCATTTCAGAACTTTTGAAGATTAGAAACCGGCTCACTAATTCTAAATTCACAATGCAAACGATACAGAAACACATCTATATGGCTCCATACCATGTTGTATTGTACAGCCTTTATAAGATCGCAGAAACGTTTTTAGACGTAAACATCGTTTAGACATTTTGTTTGAACACCAGTACTAGGGTTTATATAATATTTTTTATAAACTACAATACGGTGAACATATCCAAGTCTATGAAAAAGCCGATAATCTCCCCAGTCGTCAGTATAGATTGTAGATCCTGGTAGAGTGCACATCTAGATTATTGGTACAGGGGTTTTTGCATTTCGATCTGGGACATACTAAAAATATCTTCTCCTAATGTTCTGTTGTAAATACCAAGAACCTACTAGTGAGATTGAAGTACTTAGTACCTACCCATCGCAAACCTCGCCCTATCTTGTATTTTTTATTTCTACCCGCTGTTTCACATATTTCAACAACTTTTCCATCGCCTCGTAGAGACATATTTAAACGTAGCATTATTTCCGAGATGTTCATGCAGTTCAGGTATCACTGTACTGCTTATACTATGCATACATTTACAAGAGATGATGCCTGATAAACAGGCAACTGATTACCCACAATACAATCAGCAGGTGGTTTACCTAAGTTTAAGTCTAGATTGGCTAAAGAAGCTGCCAGTTCTTATTAATATTTTCTGCCAGCAAACATTGCAACGGAATATGATTTTATTCCTCAGTGCCTTTTGATTTCTTTTTGTTTGTGAGTGTGGGTTTAATCGGTAATAATGACTATGGTTATTCGACAAGCGCATTTTGGTCATATATCTGGGATCACCTCATTGGTGAGCCCGACGTGATCTGGAAACAATCATTCACTGTGAGTTTGTTTCTTTTTATAGTTTTAAACAGAGTATTATTGGACGTTCAATTTTTTTTACCGCATATTTTTCACAGTAATTTTGTATTTGCATTCATTACTATTTTTATGATGTCAGACCAGACTCCTTAGCTAATTAGGATTAAAATCCCTACGCCTCCAATCTTTCGGCTCATTCCTTTCTGGGCAGATAATGTCGAAGCCTGGTTCTATTACGCAGAAGCAGAATTTCGAGACCAATGTGTGACTGATCCACGCGTTCAATTTCTGGCGGTTGTAAGGTCACTTCCGCGTGAATTGAACAGGTACGTCACCCCTTCTTTTTTCAGTCCTGACTTTATAGAACTGTACGAACAGCCCCAATGATCAAAGAAATGTAGAAACCCCTGTTGTTTCCCTAGCCACAAACCCACTGTTAAAGCGTCAGGAAACTATCCCGCCGGCACGCGTTAGTGGCAACCGTAGCCGGTGGAAACGGCCGCCTGTTATTCAACGAAGGTTCGCTACCTCGTCGATACTGGCGCAGAAGTCAGCGTCCTGTCTGCAACATCACCTGATCGCTAACATGAAGCTGCATTTGATCTACAGGCAGCTGACGGAAAACAAATAGCTACGTATGGTAAAAAATATGTCTACTTGAACGTGAGGTTGCGAAAACCCATACACTGGATTTTCACTACCGCCGATGTGAAAATACCTATCATAGGCATAGAGTTACTAAGCCATCACAACTTGCTTGTGGACGCTAGCAAAAAGGGGCTAGTCGACAGCAACACAAAGCTGTACGTACGTGGAACCACTGCCACAGGTTGTAGACTATATCCTCTTCGCTTTAAACATTTAATTAACCCTTATTTTCAGCCAATACTTGACAAGTATCCGGACCTAAATAAGGCGACATCGAAGTTATCATATGTAACCAGCAATGTTACACATCACATCACGACTACAGGTCAACCTGTATTCTCCAAATCACGCCGATTAGCACCCGAAAAATTAAGGATTGCTAAGAACGAATTCAACCATATGATTGACCTTGGAATAATCCGCCCATCCAGCAGCCCATGATCGTCTCCATTACATATGGTCCCGAAGAAAGACAGCAATGATTGGCGTCCTACCGGTGATTATCGACGACTTAACGCACAAACTACGCCGGATCGCTACCCTTTACCTCACATCCACGACCTAACGGCCACGTTAAAGGGAATGACAGTATTCTCAAAAATTGGTCTAGTAAAAGCCTACAATCAAATACCGATGGCCGAAAATGACATCCCGAAAACGGCTATTGTAACCCCGTTCGGTCTTTACGAATTTCTCCGAATGCCCTTCGGCTTGAGGAATGTAGCTTTAAAGTTTCAGCGTTTTATTGACGACGTTTTCCGCGGGCTCGACCATGTCCATGCATATGTCGACGACTGCTTGAAAGCAAGCCCAGACGAGGAAACACACATGAAACATTTGGACACAGCTTTTAAAAGACTGCAGCAATACGGAATTACTATTAATATACAAAAACGTCAGATCGGAACAACTTCGTTGGACTTCCTGGGGCATACCATTGATGCTAATGGTATACAGCCTCAAAAACACAAGGTGGCGGCAATTCTGGAGTATCCGGAACCAACAACTATTAAGCAGTTACGAGCTTTTAACGGCTTGGTAAGTTTCTACAGACGATTTATCCCCAACTGTGCATCTATAGTAAAACCACTAACGGATCAACTTCGTGGGAACAAAAAGGCAATCACAATGGATCCAGAATCAAAGGAAGCCTTCGTTGCAATTAAAGAGGCAATAGCCAAAGTAACTATGCTGGCACACTACAATACTGAGGCTCCCGTCAGCGTTGCGGTCGACGCTTCTGATTCAGCGATTGGCGCAGTTCTGCAACAATGGACTAACCAAGCTTGGCAGCCTTTAGCATTTTTCTCAAGACGATTAAACGACACCGAATCGAGATACAGCACTTTTGGACGTGAACTACTAGCCATGTACTGTGCTGTACGTCATTTTCAACATTCCATCGAAGGCCGGGAATTCGCAATATTCACCGACCATAAACCACTGACGTTTTCGATGAAATCATCTTCAGATAAGTACTCTCCACGAGAGTCGCGTCATCTTGACTATATCTCCCAATTCTCTACGGACATACGACATATATCGGGAGCTAACAATGTAGTTGCTGACGCCTTATCGAGAATACATTCCTTGAATCGTATCCAAGGAATCGACCTTGTTAAACTAGCTCAACTTCAAAGTGAAGATATCGATCACCATCATGAGTTAGCCGCAACAACGCTCCAACTTCAAACCAAAACGATTGAAAAAGGTATAGCCTGTCCAGTCGTCCCCAGGAGTTATCGACGACACATTTCGCAACTTCTCCCATCCTGGAATTCGTGCTACACGTAAACTGATTACTGATAGATTCTGCTGGCCAAAAATTAATACGGATATTAAAGAATGGGCACGCACTTGCATATCCTGCAAGAAGAACAAGGTAATTCAACATAATAAATGCCCCCTAGGCACTTTCTCAACCCCTGACGCTCGATTCGATCACGTCCACCTTGATTTGGTAGGACCTTTACCAGAATCAAATGGATTTTCTTATCTTCTGACATGCGTGGACCGATTTACACGCTGGCCAGAAGCGATTCCACTTAAAGACATCACTAGTGAAACGATTGCTCGCGCTTTCGTCGAACGATGGGTAGCCAACTTTGGTTGTCCATCTATAATAACGACAGACCGTGGACGTGAGTTTGAATCTGGATTGTTCCACGCTCTGACCAAACTTCTTGGAACTACACGTTTCAGGACGACCGCCTACCACCCACAATCTAACGGTTTGGTAGAAAGATTCCATCGACAACTGTAAGCATCACTTTCAGCAACAAACATCCCTCAGTGGATCGACGCCTTACCACTAGTTTTACTCGGGATTCGCAGCACAGTTAAGGAAGATGTTGGATGCAGTGTTGCCGAATTAGTCTACTGAACGACTCTTCAACTGCCAGGTGAGTTTATAAAAACTGCATCCTTTCCGGCAAACCTAGATCTCAATTCTTACGTAAACCGGCTTACAAATGCTATGCGTTTAGTTAAGCCAGTTCAAACTCGACAACAATCGACAGACACCTGTATCCAACCTGCCTTAAAATACAGTACACACGTTTTCGTACGTCGTGATGCCGTACGCCGACCTCTCGACGCGACGTACGAAGGGCCATACAAGGTTCTTAAACGTGAAACAAAGTACTATACGATTGACAAGAATGGCCACAAAGATAACGTCAGCATTGACCGCCTCAAAGCAGCCTACCTAGAAGGTAAACCTTTAAGTGTCGAATTCGCTGCAACACCTGCTAAACGTAGCATGAAGTAAGCGATTACGCCGCAAGCAATGAATAACACGCAAGTAGAAGCATCAAAGAGCCCTGTTACGCCGAGAGCTACGCGTTCTGGTAGAGATGTACGATTTCCAGAACACCTAAACGAATACTATGTCTACTAATTTTCTCCCACTACCTACGTACATACAACAATTTTTTTGTTGTCTTTAAAGAAATAATAACAAAAAGAAATAAACAAAAATCGATAAACCCATCATTATTTTTTTAATTCACGGTATGCATTTTATAAATTTTCGTGTTAAAAATAAAAAGCGTTTGATTAATTGTTGTCGGTGTTTAACACGATTTTTTTTATAGACGCATTGAGCTAACAGTTATTCTTTCGTATACAAAATGCAAGATTTAAATTTTATCTTTTCTTTTCGACTTCCAGGCCGTCTGGAAACAAACAGAAGAACGTGGAAGGAACAAGGATTCATTATGTACAAATAATTCATGCAACGACACCATAGCGTAGGGACTGACGTCCAGAAGCTGCAGAGCATTGCAAGCCATCGAAGGAACGTTAACCAATATCTAACGCAATGGGTTTTATCCTTTGGCTGGTACGTCTTAGAGTCCTTACGAACCCGTTAGTGGGGGAGTGAGCTGTAGCGGTATATAATCCCCAAAATAAACAGTTGCATAGGCTCTCGACATTGGTGCTGACCATGGTTGTTTTAGCGGACACTACTAATTGAAGACGCGCGGTCACGCATCACCGCCAGATCACGACTCGAACCACCGTGGGTAGCATCTTTCTCTAGTTTGCCAACCTAGACGTTGCTATCCGCTTGGAGCTCTGTTTGCGATCAAATAAAATTTTTCTTTCATCCCTCAGTGCCTTCTAATTTCTTCTTATTCGTGAGAGTGGGTCCAATCGGTAGAAGTGGTTCTGGTTGTGCGACAAGCGTAACTTGGTCATATATCCGAATACACTTCATACTAATATACCACCTTCCTCACTATGGAGATGCTCTCAGTTGATAAACTACTGATACATATTTCATCGCCTTATTCTTGAACATGCATCGTAAAAGCAACAAACAAACTGATTATATTGTAATCATCTACTCAGTTGATTTAGATTTTATTTGAACTATTGTCAACAAAATGGTTCTCTACTAAAGCATCCCACGTATATATGTTTTTATATTGGTTGGCAGAACAAACAAATGAACCTTAAAATGTTACTTATTTCCTTCATATACAGAAATATATATGTAGAAATGTGTACAAGTGACGAATCTTTAAGTACTGAAATGAAGTAAAAAAAGAAATAAATGAGTAGTCATTTACAAAAATGACATGTTTGGTTGTACTACAATAAATATGCACTTCTTGGAATTCTCTGTGTTTCTTATTTAAGGAAGTATAACGAAGTATTTTTGGTGTAGCTTACTTGATATTTCACAGAATGAATTGGGAATATTACTTGAATTTGTATTTGCTGTTTAGAAACGTGAGCAAGGAACTATTTATTATTGAACGTCTAACTTCTTAATTTTGTTTCTCACCATCTTTTGATGTTTTCCCTCAAGAGCGACGACAGCTAAAAAAGTCATCTAATGATAATATGGTTAAATCTTCGACAAGCAGTAACTTAAGATTAGCGAAATTATTCGGTGAATTCTGTATTCTACTTTGATAATTCAAACAGCGATGTATTCGAGGTGAATTTATGTCGATTCATCACTAAGTAATGTAAACAATCAATTCGGAGAAATATCTTGTGAATCCAAATTGAATCGTGCTTCATTATAAAGATCAGGCGACTCATCACCACTAGAATTCAAACACACTACATTAGGCTCTCCTTTCTTTACCGGTTAACTAAATATCAGTCCATTTAAAACGAAACAAAGCTCCAAATTAAACGTTCAAAGACCCCTAGAGTCCTTGATAAAGTTAGTTAAAAAATATAAGACAGTTGAGAATTTGTCTGACAATTTAAATGATTATATACATTAGAATGGCTCGGAAACTACACTACATGTAATACAGCTGAAATATAGAATGATGTGAAAACGAGTTAAGTACAATCATTCCTGAGAAGTGTATTAGCAATTTAATGTTTCTTTTTAAAAATATAACTTACGCACATCACGTCAAATAGTGTGCAGTGCTGAAAATGTGGGTTGTCTTGTTATATTAACTACATCATAACACTATCAAAATATTCTGATTTGTTCCATTGAATTGTTTAATTTTGCATTAATTCAGTTCTATCATTTCTTAGAAGAAGCGACTTGCGCTAATCCGCGAAACGTCAGAAATTTTAACTTCTACCTACTGGAATTGTATAAATATACATCACCATAACACGTTTGAATCTCCTGATAACGAAAGGGGCCCACAGCATTATTTACGTAAAATGTATGACATTTCAACCGGGGAAGTTTTATTCTCTGACGGATTCATTTACAGAAACTGTACATTCGTATTTATAGTAATTGATTATACATATTAGTCTATTGAAAATATAAAGCCAGTAGTATTATGAAAATAACTTTATTTGAGAATGATGCCAAACAAAGAAACCGAGGTTTTTTTCAAAATCATATATAGGATCAAATAGATATGGCTAAAGGAAGCACAAATCAGCAGCTTACGTACTAGAGGCGTTAGCCATTAGTGGCTTTAAACCGGATCTAAGTGAACACAGACGACACGTGGAGGCCCTTATTTCATCATGGCCGTAAGTCCAAATGATTTTTCTTTATTCCAAATCATAATTTTTCATATGCTCCAAAATCATCAATTACTTGTAGCCTTTTCGATAACCCTACGAACTTATTTTTTCGCACCCCTTCCACACTTGCTAATTGGACAGTTTTCATAACATTGTTACTGTTCACGCATTAATTTGTTACACAACCCTTCTTTCTCAAACACCTAGACACTATAACGCAGTTGACTTTCCAATAAACCAGTCAATTACAATATACACGAATGCACAGCTCCCGTAAGTGAATTCGTTGAAGAAATTTGCTGGAATGTCTTATAACGTTTAAATCTGTAAAGTGCCATTTATCGAGAAGCACACCAACCTTACAGTACTAAATGGGACGCTTTGTAACTGGAGACACAACTAGAGATTACGCGTATTAATGAAATGATTCGAAAATATTTTCGCAGATACGTAAATAAGACTACTAAGTGGGAAATTTCTGTGGAACTCTGAATACAAAACACTACAATTATTAGCAAAGGACACTCAGTGGGAATTAATTCCATGTCATACATCAGGAAGCAGAACAGCATGCATTTGCAGATGGACACATACAACATAGTAATCGTAAACATCAAAATGCATACCAAGTGTGCGTTTCTTATGAAATTTATACGTCTTAAAAGTTTACTAACGTAAGTTGCCAACCCAAAAACTCCCGACCATTTTAGGATCAATCATTAACTTGGTTCTTATCAATGTTTAGGATAATCGGAGTTACACTACGCGGCAGCCGGGGGTTGGTAACTTCGAGGATATCAACTAGAGCCAAGATTTGTCTTGAAGGAAGCCTCAAATAGTATATCTGACATATTCACAGAGACTCATAAAGCAGATGAAAGCGAATTCATGAAGAATTGCGATATAGACGACTCATACTAATTCTGACCGACGATGCCCTAGGAAAGCAGCAACAGAAGTGTCAAACTGTCCAATCGGTGTGGACTACTGACGGCATATTCTACTGCTTAAGGATATCCTAATAGAGAAAGCTTGTTAACGCAGTTCATGGTTGCGACCAAGAGATCACGCTTTACGATAGTAGAAACAAAATAATATTCACTGATTGATAAGTCAGTGAAAGCTTACTCAGAAACGAGATAAACGACACCAGCCCTTCTAATATGATTGGCAGTGAAGACAACACATTACTGACATGTCTAATTCTTAAGTACAAAATAGCTGAGGTAGTAACACAGACCTGCCCTCTAAGCCGGATCGGTTTATGCAAGTTATTTTCAAGTAGCTGAGCAACATTACTCAACACAAGGACTCGTCGAACTTTTCCGAAACACAATTGCAACGGCATTTTTAAAAGCCATATAGCCAACTTTGGTCGAGACTAGAAAGATTTATTTGGTCTATAATTGTTGTACGCTAGTTTCAGATTGGGACGTACAATCTTCAAATGTTACTTTTATCTACACTTCCTGCTTAAAGTCTATTAATAATACATCTTACTCACTAATTATCTCTGATGTTTCCCGTTTCCAAGTACACAGTCACTGAAGCGCCATACCAAAAAGTTCAAATACCTGGTGAATACGTTAATTCCCACGCAATAACAACCGCATAGTGTTGTTTAAAAAAATTTATGGAGGCTTAGTTACATGATTGAAGCAAAACCACTATGTCCCATCTACTGATAAAAACCGAGCTTAATCAGCAATCACTATTAAAATAAATCATTTATATAGAACTTTTATTCATGAAATAAACTCGTGGGAACAACATTCGGTGGTTAGACATATACACAGTAATATAAAGCCTCAATAACGCACTGGGGGACCACGACCGCGGCCACGAGGTCCACCACGTCCACGTCCACGAACTAGACCGCGACCCCGACCACGGATAGTAGGACGTTCTGAGATCAAATACAAAAGAAATATAAATGGGATAAAATTATGTATATAAAAGCATATATTTTTAGCTTTTAGAATTGAGGATGGGCTAGGTTTTTTTTATAAGCCTTTTGTTAGCACGAAACGAGCCCTATTAAAGCATGCTCAAAACATGCTCACGAAACTATATTGTAATTGGTCTATTCTTAGCCAACCAGAGCCAACGATCAATCGGGAAGCTTCCGGAATACACTATACCAATGTTTACGTAAACTCTAGTATAATTATTTGCTTTGCTCTTGCCTTACGTCGTTGTTTTCTCAAAACAACTTGCAACATGCTCTACTCTTGTTCTGATTTGGGATAAAGTTGCTGTTGTTGTCGAACCGTAGAATACTAAGCGGGATTAATACATAATATTACCGGGACTAATAGAGATAACACAACTTAACACCTTTCATTAACCGAACAAAAGTCCCACAAGTACCAACCATCGATTGAATGCCATTTAAACAAGGAAAAATAAATGCAATAAAAAATGCTGGGCGTTGTGTCTACTGAGCTGGATATCTTGACTGTGAGGCCTTCATTGTCTGGCTGGACAACAATGCGTACTTTAAAAAGATGTGAGCTACTAAAGTTGACGTATAGTGAACAGGTTGTCCCGTCGATGCAGCACTTAACTGACTACTTTCTATAATTGCTCTGTTATTATTTGTATTTATTTTGATTGTCTTTTCGAAGGAGAAAGGCTTTACGATCTAGCATAGGGAACACAACACTTCCGAAATCACCTTTACGAAATACAAATAACCTCTATCATCTAAAAACCACATGAAAGAAAGATATTCTTTTATGAGATATTTCAATTCGTCTCATCAAATGAAGCATTGTTAGAAATCGCGCAAAAAATTAAAGGCATCAAAATATAACCAAAAACTAGCCACTAAATTACCTTCACGTCCAGGTTTCCTTTTTGGAGGACCTTCATCAATTAAAAGTGTGTCCAGTGGAAGACTTTCAGGAAGAATAAAATATCGGATATTGTTTCCACGAACAGTTAATGTATCCAAGTTAATAGCATCTCGATTTTTAAGAGTCAAAGTAACAGACCTCATATGGGTATTCATCGACACATCAACACCAGCAATGCTTCCATGAACCTGTGTACCGTTTTTCAGTTCAATGGTTACAGTTTCATGGGACAATTTCATCAGAAACCTTTGAACAATTTAAGGTAAAAATAATAAGACAATCCACAATATAATTGCACGAGAAGTCGTAAATTAGAAAGTAAATTATGAAACGGGTAAACAGACTAACTACGAAATACACTGTGAAATCTAGAACACAGGTTTCATGAAATAATAACTATATAAAATGGATTAGTATAAATAGAGTCGTTATTTCGATCAATAAAACTACATATGTGTGTCGACTGAATTCATTCTAATTTATACTCGACCAATCCACTACTGATATTTATCACATAAGTCTACACCGCAAATATCTATATCGTGAAAACGTGAGTCTAATTAACAATAGGTTGTAAAATAATCTATTTACTGAACGCGATAACGTTGCTCTCTTTGTCACAGTAACATGAATTCGCTTATCTGCACCGAGACTTTGTCGAATCTACTATGACAAATAGGATAATATACATCAACTAATTCACAATCTCGCTAAGCTATAGTAGATAAGCAGCACAGGGTTACTCATTTATTTTACTTCAAATGTGAGACAATATTAGATCCCGCCATATTATGACACCATGTTTAATTCCTTACTTAATCTGATTAGTCTTAATTGCTGATTGTCTCAGTTTATAAGGACAGAAATCCTGTCGTGATTACCACAGAGAAATCAGTTCGACTGACTAAGATATTAGTTTCTGTAAGCGTCCGACACCTACTTTCGGTCAAAAAACGACAACCTTGGATAAATCAATCCCCTTTCAGGCATAGACAAGGACGCGTTGATTAGATGCGCTTAGTAAGATTCTATGGAACAAGCATACCATCCTCCCAAAACAATGGTGTTCTTTGAGTAGGCTTAAGAACGTTGACAATAGCTTTTGAAATATAACCCGCATATTTTCATCATTATCAACGTAGAACCAAGCAAATACGCCCATAGGTTCAGGTTGCCATACCACATTAACACTACCGCACATTCTGGAATGGTTAAGTATTACAAACGTTGGACACAGAATACTTGAAAAAAGAAAGCAAACCAGTGGATGAAGTTACGAAGATCTACTAATTGAAGTAGATGGGATGTGCTCAACTACCGTCTACCTCATCGCATAATGTCGTACTAAGTAGGAGTATGAGGAAAAGAAAATCAAGCCAAAACATGGCATCAACCCACGGAATCTGAGACTGTTAATCTATGCCATGTTGATACGTGAAAACTACTTGGTTGGGATCCATGTGAAAATATTAGTGGCTCAACACTGAGTGAAATGGATCAGAATCCGTCACAGTGGTGCGAGTGTCTAGAATCATCTGGTTGGGGAGGGTCTTTGAGAAGTTTATTAACATTTCAAAGGTTCTTTATGCAAACATCAAAGGAGGAGTGAGAGTACAACCACCTTTGATCCAACTCAGCAGTGGAGTTAGTGAGGGTTGTCCGTTCTCACTTCTCTTCGACTTTGCCATCGGTGACATACTAGAAAGAGCTGTGCGCACTTGATGGCATGGAGTTACCTGTTGAAAGACGTTTCGATAACGAGTACGCGAATAATAGTATCATATATACAATAACACACAAGCCATCTAAATTGCACTTAATCAGTTAGCAATTAGTATACGCAAACAAGACATGTACTGTGAACCTCCCAAGTGCAAAGCCCTCCAGTAAGATTAGCAGGAGCGTGTACCTGATCTTACGCCTTGTGGTAATTAACTAAAGGCAGTCGAAAATATTATGTACCTGGGCAATCGTGTGAGTGCGTCAGATGAAATTAATTTACATAAGGTGGAAACCAGATCAGCTTATGTTGAGTCATTTTTGGAGCAGTTGTGATGTGAATCTGATTGTAAAAGACCGGGTTTACAACGCTTTGGTCAGAGCAGTTCTGCTCTGTACTTGCGAAATACGATTTCCCTGAATTGAAGACATTCGAAAGCTGCTTCTAAAGATTTACTGACATCCAGTGTAAACGTTTTGTTTGTACTGTCGAAGTTTGGCAGTGTCACCATTTTGAAGCACTGGCTCCAGTGGCATGGTCATGAGTTATGGGTATCAAACTAGCTGCCTGTATATCATTTGCTGACGCCGAAACTGGTTGTAAAAGACAGAGGTGGTCAGTTAATGACATGAATGAAAACAATTGTATAAATTTAGCCTGTCGGTCTATCCCAGACTCCTGGTTGTGGTCCTAGATATAATGCGACTCTGTGGCTCAAAATGATTTGTAATGGAGCAGGAACATCCATTATTTGTGCTTCTCAGATTCTAGGTTGCTAAATTCGTCAAATTTTTAAAATCTTTTTTCAGTGATTTATATCTTATTGAATCTTATCTGTGGTCTCTAATCCTTTCTATTAATACGGACGCTGTTACTGTCCCTGTTACTCTAGGATTTGAACTGATAATTCCATCGCTCTATACTAATTGAGGCCAGACAAATTAAAATGATGTACGTATGTACTAAGTTCCACGGTGTTTATTTATATAAATAATAAAAAGGAGTATGTGTGTATATTCATACGAAGAACTCAGTGATTTATTTCTCCCACCTTTCTATTAACTGTGATGTTTGTAATGAAACAAATTAAAATTTATACATTACACGTTGAAATTAAGACTTCTAAATGGTATGAAATCCAACTGTATTCTTGTTTTGGTAAATATGTGTATGATGTACGATTTCCAGAACACCTAAACGAATACTATGTCTACTAATTTTCTCCCACTACCTACGTACATACAACAATTTTTTTGTTGTCTTTAAAGAAATAATAACAAAAAGAAATAAACAAAAATCGATAAACCCATCATTATTTTTTTAATTCACGGTATGCATTTTATAAATTTTCGTGTTAAAAATAAAAAGCGTTTGATTAATTGTTGTCGGTGTTTAACACGATTTTTTTTATAGACGCATTGAGCTAACAGTTATTCTTTCGTATACAAAATGCAAGATTTAAATTTTATCTTTTCTTTTCGACTTCCAGGCCGTCTGGAAACAAACAGAAGAACGTGGAAGGAACAAGGATTCATTATGTACAAATAATTCATGCAACGACACCATAGCGTAGGGACTGACGTCCAGAAGCTGCAGAGCATTGCAAGCCATCGAAGGAACGTTAACCAATATCTAACGCAATGGGTTTTATCCTTTGGCTGGTACGTCTTAGAGTCCTTACGAACCCGTTAGTGGGGGAGTGAGCTGTAGCGGTATATAATCCCCAAAATAAACAGTTGCATAGGCTCTCGACATTGGTGCTGACCATGGTTGTTTTAGCGGACACTACTAATTGAAGACGCGCGGTCACGCATCACCGCCAGATCACGATTCGAACCACAGTGGGTAGCATCTCTCTCTAGTTTGCAACCTAGACGTTGCTATCCCATTAAAGCTCTGTTTACGATTTCGCTTTCATCCTCCATTGCTTTCTAATTTCTCATTTGTACGATTGGGGTCCATTTGATAGAAATGGCTTTGGTTATACAACAAGTGCGACTTGATCATATATCCGGGATTACTTCAAATTGATATAAACTAACATTATCAAGCTTCATCTCAGGTCAGTTAGATGTTCCCTGAGAGCAAGGTGTATTACGGATGCATCGTTCATTATACAAAAAGCATTCACAGAGAATAAGTAAAAAATACGTTTTCTCATCTAAAAATCTAGCGTTGTTTGTTCTACAGGTTTCCTAATCACCACATTCACTTGAGAATTTGCTTGTTTCATCCAATATTGAAGATTTGTCTATCATAAATAGTTAATACTTATTAATTGCCTTTTGTATTTCCATATTTGCAGTAAAACAGAGTGGGGTATATTATGGTTTAATTTCTAATGAAATGGCTAGAACCGATGTCACAATACGCGTGAAAACGTGTTTCTGTGCGGTAAACACTACTCTAAACCATAAGATACTCGCCTACTCTAGTTTGTGCATATTAGTGTATTTCTAGTATTAGGCTTAATGGCCTACGCCGACAGCTCACTTGCCTTGATCCTCGAGCCTGATTTTTATTGAACTGATAGGTGAGTGGTGTCATCTTAGGTACAAGTTATACCGACTGTTTATAATCGGCGTTATTACTATTCACCATTACAATGTTAATACTGTGAAGTGTGTCAACACATTTTTAACAAGATAGATGACGTGCTATTATGCTCTACTGTCTGAGTTTACCATAACTATATCAATGCTCCATTATAATGCAATTTTCATTCGCAAACATACTTTTTAGAGTCATCTTCCTTACGCTAGGATAGGAATATATGATAACAGAAGTACTATTCTCACAGTTATGTGGTTTCGACAAATAGTGGTAGATTGACTGTTCTATTAATTAAATAGCTTGCTGACTAACATGCCTATTTGGCTATATTCCATCAACGTAATAAATGAACTTCCATAAATTTGAACTTGCTCATATTTCACAGAGATCGCTTTTAAGCAACGCTAAGATGTTTGTAGGAGTTTTGTTACCTACACAAAACGAAGCTTAACTGTACCAGCAGTCATAACAAGGTCCAGTTAGCAACAATACTGTAGTTACCCGCTATCAAAAAGGCAATCTTCACACTAAAATGTTTATTTATATAAATAATAAAAAGGAGTATGTGTGTATATTCATACGAGGAACTCAGTGATTTATTTCTCTCACCTTTCTATTAACTGTGATGTTTGTAATGAAACAAATTAAAATTTATACATTACACGTTAAAATTAAGACTGCTAAATGGTATGAAATCCAACTGTATTCTTGTTTTGGTAAATATGTGTATGAATACTCTGTGTGAAGTGTCTTGGTTTGCTTCAGATAGTTTTAGGCAGAAAAAGAATTACTTTCTGGAAAAAGGTATCATATCAGTATATTCTAACATCTTGTTTCGTTTGGTCCAGTCACATGGAACTTCAGACAACAATTCTACAAAATAGCACATTAAGTACAATCACTGCATTCGAATATCCTAAGACGCTTTGTTGCTGTAAAAGAGAAATTGAGATGAGGCCAAACTTCACTGGCAAACTTTGACGACAACAGATCACCATGAGAATTTTGTTAACTACTGAAATAGAAAAAAATGTAATTTATCATGAAACGTGATTGAAGAGGTTTTGATAAATACACATGATACAGGGTTTTCACATCATTTCAGAACTTTTGAAGATTAGAAACCGGCTCACTAATTCTAAATTCACAATGCAAACGATACAGAAACACATCTATATGGCTCCATACCATGTTGTATTGTACAGCCTTTATAAGATCGCAGAAACGTTTTTAGACGTAAACATCGTTTAGACATTTTGTTTGAACACCAGTACTAGGGTTTATATAATATTTTTTATAAACTACAATACGGTGAACATATCCAAGTCTATGAAAAGGCCGATAATCTCCCCAGTCGTCAGTATAGATTGTAGATCCTGGTAGAGTGCACATCTAGATTATTGGAACAGGGGTCTTTGCATTTCGATCTGGGACATACTAAAAATATCTTCTCCTAATGTTCTGTTGTAAATACCAAGAACCTACTAGTGAGATTGAAGTACTTAGTACCTACCCATCGCAAACCTCGCCCTATCTTGTATTTTTTATTTCTACCCGCTGTTTCACATATTTCAACAACTTTTCCATCGCCTCGTAGAGACATATTTAAACGTAGCATTATTTCCGAGATGTTCATGCAGTTCAGGTATCACTGTACTGCTTATACTATGCATACATTTACAAGAGATGATGCCTGATAAACAGGCAACTGATTACCCACAATACAATCAGCAGGTGGTTTACCTAAGTTTAAGTTTAGATTGGCTAAAGAAGCTGCCAGTCCTTATATAATAACCCAATAATATCAAATTTGGACTAGATCTTAAAACGTAATCTTTCTTATGTGTTATGCTATCAGTCACGGTTACCAAAAAGAAAGGCTCATTCGTAACGTAGCTAACGTAAACCTTAGCATTCGTCCACAGTACTATCAACATTAACTTCTCCACATTGTATTAGTTGTAACAAGCTAAAATGAAAAAGCCGTATCAAAACATGTGCAAATAATATTCATCAGTATGTGGAATGATTCATAAAATTTTGATAAGGTTTAAGTGATACAAAGTAACATGACTGCTTTCACTTCTAATCAGTACAGTTATCTGTCTGTAGCTTCTGCAACTTTGTATAACTACACCCGCTGATTGATAAGGATTTGCCACAAGTGTTTAGTTGCAACTGAACTCCGATAAACTTTCAATATGTTGCTCGCATGTCGATTCATATATGTGAAATGTTTCTGTATTTCAGTTTTTATTACAGCGTAGGGTATGTTAACTTTAGTTTTGAATTGTTCAGCTTGTTTTGCACATTTTCATTACTCTTCGATATTTCATCAGGCACAAAGTAAATCGTTACAAGAATGATTTGGTATTTTCCGTGATAAACTGATCATCCATCAGCATCCTTACTGCAATTTCAATCACTCTATCCTTATAAGTTTTGTGCTTGGCATGAACTACGTAAGTTTCAACAACTCAATTGAAATAAAATCAAGACACCACAGCACCATCTGCGAGTGTAGATTAAAAACTTAAATTGGAGTTATACAACTATTGCATGCAAAATATGAACATACTACATCAGTGGTTTATAGTTTGTTCACTGCCAACTAAAAAACAATATAAACCATCCAGGAAAATTAGTAATCATGTAAACCTAACTCAGATTACCTATATAGTCTTAGACGACGTAAATACACTGCAGTTCATTCTTAATGATAACAAAATGTAATTACTATCTTTTACAAAACTTAAAGTGACATATTTCAAACAAGAAAACCATATACAAATTGTATTTCCAAAAAAAGAAAGCCCTAAGATTCTGTGGTAGCTACGCAATTTAGTTCAATCAACAATCATGTAGAATAGTTTAATATGCATTCACAGTTAAAATATCTATGATAGAGAGTTTGAATTTTAACAGTAGCTGATTACAGCTGATTTTAGTAATAGCACGATATCTGGCTACGATGTCACGTAATCGCGCAGGCTGACGAATAGGCAGCCTCTTGTGCACATAGTACACACGCCTTCCTTCAATACATCGTTGCTTTAATCTCGAACGACCGACAATAAACTGGCTTATTAGATTCAGATCAGGATTGTAATAACCTTGTGAACCTGCTCATGGCTTGACTCACACAATTTTTCACAAATCTTTGGACATCCAAATCTTCAACTTGATTCCTTGTTCTTCCATATAGGTACTTGACAACACCTATTTACCTTGAAGTCTAGAAGTAAAACTTTTAACTTTTATTTTAATCACAAAGATTGAGTCCGAAGCCATGCCAAGAGAAACTAATGTGCTTTTATACACTGAAACGTCGTCTGAGAATGATGCCATCTCTTGTAAACTATCTATTATTTGTAGACCACAACTCCTCACCCATTAAAATACCTTGCTTGCCATTTAACAGGTTGACCAAACTACTGTCTAAGTAGAGACTGTCTAGCAGAGTCCGAACGACAAGATCTGACAGCACCGAATGACACTGACAGCTTCCCCTTTCATTCTTTTGTTAGAAATACTGACTTCATTTTTTTCATAATTACTGAGTCAGATAAGACAATTATGAGCCTCTCTACGAAGCTAGAGTAGTCGACAGGATTACCATCAGAAGCTCTTGATAAGAATTTGGGAAAACTTGTACGGTAATTTTTCCTTAAAGGCTACAGAGTTATGTGACATATCAGGACCAGTCTTATCAATCACCTAAATACATGTATTATAATTGACATATTTATTGTCAACACCACTCATTATTCAGGCAGCCATTCGCCCATGCTTCGTAAAAGACTTAAGGGTTTCCGTCGATGTCAGCGAGAGTGCAGAAACGTTTGTTCATGGACTCTTCCCAGCGACCTATACGATAGGACAACGATTACGAACGAATATTCAGAAGCTCTAAAATCAGCCAATTGATTTGCCATGGCTGAAAAGTTACTGAAGTTCAGAATACTGTTGCGATTCTTCTACCAGTTAATGATTCACGAACCAAAACACAAGCCATTTCTGGAAACTCAAACTAGCTTAATGTAACTGCACTATTTCTAATCATTCAGTTGGAATAAGATGCATTTTTACAGTGTCGTTGATCGTAATTTATTTTTATAACATCTTCCACATGAAGAGTTAAGGTAAAATCTAATACGGACCATTTCGAATGACAGTTTTACCTTGTGGCTACTGAAGTGTACCTTACATTCGACGAAGTTACCCGTGTTGTATAACCAGATTAGTTCTGACAATTGAGCCCACATGTATGGACAGATAGAAATCGAAAGACAGTTATGACTGGAGGGGAAGATATATTTGATTGTGAGTAGGACGTAAACGGAAGTACAACGTCTATGTTGGCTGACTAGAGAATGAGTTGATTCCGACGTGACGTCGTTCCATAATCCAGTGGTGAGGCTTAGCCGAGTGCCTTCAAATGGTTGTCTTCACTAAAACGAACGTGGCCAACATCACCGATGAGAGTCTACACAACTACTTGTTTTGCAAACTTATTTATTGCTACGTTTCTTTGCCACGTTGTTTCTCAGACCAGTGGTTATCATCGTGCAAACCAGTTAATTATTAGACGTGTTATCTGATAGCTATGTCTCTAAATTGTTCTCGTTTGCAGCATATTCACTGAAGACCTGTATAATAAAATATCCGTTTCTTGAAGACCATGACTTCAGTTTGTTTAGTAGAGTTTCATTTGTTTCCTAGTTTACGCCGAAGTAAACATCAACAATCATCAGTTATTGTTCCATGCATTAAACACAGTGGCCGGTTTTCTCATACAAGCAGCCATCGCGTAGAAACTTAACCTCAACACCAATAAGCGAAAGTTAATTAATCATCTAGTTTGTACCACCTCATCACTGGGAAAAAGTTCACTGAATGTGTCAGCTATGATAACGTTTAAGATATTCTTTTATATTCGTTCGCCATTCGATCTGAGAATATCTTCGGCTAACTAAGCAGCTTAAGAATATATAAAACCATTATAAAAGGTAGGTTAAGGCAGTGGGCAGTGGCAAATGAAGTGTCTAAATAGAGTTTGTTTAAGTTGAGTAGTGGCAGTGCATATAAGTGCGCTTGTGCGCCTCGTTTGACAGCTAGTTTTGGTCTTAAGCGAGAGTTTTTGTAAGTAATTTTTCAGGGTTCTTGTTCATGGTTGTTCTTTCACTTTTCTACTTTGCGATCCGTTCACCTTTGGTCTCAAGAACGTTTTCACCTGCTGCCAACTTAATACATACGAACAACACTAAACCCACTCTGTTAAGATACCTGTACGAAATCTGTCGCTTTTCCCCTCATTCTACTTTATCGTCTCCCACACAACAGGCGTAACGTGCAATGGGAATGCAATAACGTCTTAACACCTTACGGTTGCATGTTATGCAACTTCCTAAGCTATAACTTTTACATAATCAACTATATTTGGTACAGTGTTTCCCTGAATGACTTGTGCGATGCATTTTAGTGCCAATCCAGATTTTGCATGTATGTGATTCTAAGTAATCTTGCTGAACCTTTGTTCATGGTTGTTTTGTTTACTTTTCTATCTTATAGACTACTCATCTCTGGTCCGAAGGTCACTTCCATCGGTTAACTAAATAAATAAGAACGACACTGAACCCTCCCAGCCTACATGAAAATGAAGCTTGTAAGGTGAGAGGTGAGCATTTTGGTTGTGCTCCAGAAACTCTAATTTCTAATGTGTACACATGATATTATTTAGGATTCAATTAGGTCTTACCCAAGCTGAAATAACCTGAAGAAATTAATGGATGTTTGTAGACAAAGTAGCTTCGTAACTTCAAAAAAATTCGACTTACCCACTGTAAGGTGTGGATGAGACTGATTTTAAATGAGACTGCCTAGGTTAAGTATGTATGTTTGCCTATTTCTCTAACTTTTGGGTCTATTATTATTATGATAAACATACTAGCCAGACCTAAAATACTCATAGTGGAACAGAATTTAATGTCCTGCGGTCATTCTTAAGTCAACTGCGAAGGTGATAATTTACGTGTTTTGTGTAAGGTCGCAGTCGAAGCTAGGCATACATAACACGTTCTCTCAGATCTTAGCATCCTTTACGTATATTAGCAAAAATGCATAAATTTCGACCTGGTGACTGTCGTGTATGGTAGTTTATTGAACTCATTCGTGTGGCCAATCCACCTTGTCAGCCTGTACGGTCTCTACCTGATTCATAATAGCATGTGTTTTCAGTCAATGAATTCCTCTCACATTCACTTGCATTCAATGTTTTTATTGATTACACTTATAAATTTCACTGATCCACATGGCTCAGCTCAATCATCAATGACTTCATGGACTGGTGCCATGTTTTAGTTTGTCCTCTCCTAGCTTTCAGCCCACACCACACAGCATTGTTTATTGAGGTAGGTGGTAGTCAGGCATGCATAACACATCCTAAGCACCTCAGCTAATAAAAATTTATTACTTCATCAATAGACTTACCATACTTACCTAGTACTTTATTCCTAACCCGCGTATTGCTTAATCAGTGATCCCAGCAAACACTAGCAATGCTTCGAAAACATCTTTAATCGAATTCTAGAAGCCTGCAAATATCCTCTATCCTTAATGACTACGTTTCACATCCATAAAGCAAAACGGATTAAACTGCGCAGTAAACGCGTCTTTTGATCAGTAGACGGATATTCCGCTTACGACACGAATTGACGAAAGCCTGTCAAACCTTCCGCATACGAGCGAAGGTTTCATCAGACACCGAACCATCATGGCTGATGAGACTCCCAAGATAAGTAAAGTGGTCAGCACATTCGACTGCTTCACTCCCTATCAGTAATTTTGATGCCGAAGTGAATCAATCCTAAGAGGACATTTTGCATTAGGATCGAGAGAATCGCATCCCAAATATACTTACATTGATGTTTGATGTAGTCAGAAGATTCTGTATTTTATCGGCGTCTTTACCCAATAGAACTACATCGTCTGCATATTCTAGGTGTATCTCCAGGAAGGAGGTCGGCCCGGGAGAAGTCAGACGACTAAAACGTTAACTCTAAAAGCATGTCAATGGTAAAATTAAATTAAAGTAGAGAAAGCGGATAACCTTAGCAAACACTACTTAAAGTAATCACTTTTGACGACAGTCCACCATAAGCTCTGACTCGATATGTAGTGATTGAGTATAGAACCAGTATAAGACTAATACACTTCTCTGGTACGCCTTTCAATGACACATTTCCACATAACCTTACGATCGATAGAGTCGAACGCCGCCTTAAGATCAAGAAATACACCATCTAAAAGTGCCTATGTTCTAGAATCTGCCGAAGTGGGAATATTCGGTCTATACAACCACGTCCATGTTTGAAACCACCTTGATTTTCTTGAGTTTGTTTTTCATGAGCTATAGTTTGGCATCGAAGTATTACTCAAGCTAATGTTATAGACACTATATTCGTTAAGCTGATTGCTCGGTAATTGACACAAAAGGACTTCTGTCCTTACTAAGATGAATAGTATTAGAGAGGGGATTGCCACCAGTTCCCGGATTCGAGCCAAAATCTCAGTTATTCTTACTACCACTGGCTTCTATTCTGTACTGATCAGTAAGTCACACCGTAGAACTTAGTACATACGTACATCATTTTAATTTGTCTGGCCTCAATTAGTATAGAGCGATGGAATTATCAGTTCAAATCCTAGAGTAACAGGGACAGTAACAGCGTCCGTATTAATAGAAAGGATTAGAGACCACAGATAAGATTCAATAAGATATAAATCACTGAAAAAAGATTTTAAAAATTTGACGAATTTAGCAACCTAGAATCTGAGAAGCACAAATAATGGATGTTCCTGCTCCATTACAAATCATTTTGAGCCACAGAGTCGCATTATATCTAGGACCACAACCAGGAGTCTGGGATAGACCGACAGGCTAAATTTATACAATTGTTTTCATTCATGTCATTAACTGACCACCTCTGTCTTTTACAACCAGTTTCGGCGTCAGCAAATGATATACAGGC
Organism: Schistosoma japonicum; assembly: GCA_025215515.1. Classification (NCBI taxonomy): domain Eukaryota; kingdom Metazoa; phylum Platyhelminthes; class Trematoda; order Strigeidida; family Schistosomatidae; genus Schistosoma; species Schistosoma japonicum. The sequence continues at coordinate 2,870,778 of CM046068.1, forward strand.
AGCTAGTTTGATACCCATAACTCATGACCATGCCACTGGAGCCAGTGCTTCAAAATGGTGACACTGCCAAACTTCGACAGTACAAACAAAACGTTTACACTGGATGTCAGTAAATCTTTAGAAGCAGCTTTCGAATGTCTTCAATTCAGGGAAATCGTATTTCGCAAGTACAGAGCAGAACTGCTCTGACCAAAGCGTTGTAAACCCGGTCTTTTACAATCAGATTCACATCACAACTGCTCCAAAAATGACTCAACATAAGCTGATCTGGTTTCCACCTTACGTAAATTAATTTCATCTGACGCACTCACACGATTGCCCAGGTACATAATATTTTCGACTGCCTTTAGTTAATTACCACAAGGCGTAAGATCAGGTACACGCTCCTGCTAATCTTACTGGAGGGCTTTGCACTTGGGAGGTTCACAGTACATGTCTTGTTTGCGTATACTAATTGCTAACTGATTAAGTGCAATTTAGATGGCTTGTGTGTTATTGTATATATGATACTATTATTCGCGTACTCGTTATCGAAACGTCTTTCAACAGGTAACTCCATGCCATCAAGTGCGCACAGCTCTTTCTAGTATGTCACCGATGGCAAAGTCGAAGAGAAGTGAGAACGGACAACCCTCACTAACTCCACTGCTGAGTTGGATCAAAGGTGGTTGTACTCTCACTCCTCCTTTGATGTTTGCATAAAGAACCTTTGAAATGTTAATAAACTTCTCAAAGACCCTCCCCAACCAGATGATTCTAGACACTCGCACCACTGTGACGGATTCTGATCCATTTCACTCAGTGTTGAGCCACTAATATTTTCACATGGATCCCAACCAAGTAGTTTTCACGTATCAACATGGCATAGATTAACAGTCTCAGATTCCGTGGGTTGATGCCATGTTTTGGCTTGATTTTCTTTTCCTCATACTCCTACTTAGTACGACATTATGCGATGAGGTAGACGGTAGTTGAGCACATCCCATCTACTTCAATTAGTAGATCTTCGTAACTTCATCCACTGGTTTGCTTTCTTTTTTCAAGTATTGTGTGTCCAACGTTTGTAATACTTAACCATTCCAGAATGTGCGGTAGTGTTAATGTGGTATGGCAACCTGAACCTATGGGCGTATTTGCTTGGTTCTACGTTGATAATGATGAAAATATGCGGGTTATATTTCAAAAGCTATTGTCAACGTTCTTAAGCCTACTCAAAGAACACCATTGTTTTGGGAGGATGGTATGCTTGTTCCATAGAATCTTACTAAGCGCATCTAATCAACGCGTCCTTGTCTATGCCTGAAAGGGGATTGATTTATCCAAGGTTGTCGTTTTTTGACCGAAAGTAGGTGTCGGACGCTTACAGAAACTAATATCTTAGTCAGTCGAACTGATTTCTCTGTGGTAATCACGACAGGATTTCTGTCCTTATAAACTGAGACAATCAGCAATTAAGACTAATCAGATTAAGTAAGGAATTAAACATGGTGTCATAATATGGCGGGATCTAATATTGTCTCACATTTGAAGTAAAATAAATGAGTAACCCTGTGCTGCTTATCTACTATAGCTTAGCGAGATTGTGAATTAGTTGATGTATATTATCCTATTTGTCATAGTAGATTCGACAAAGTCTCGGTGCAGATAAGCGAATTCATGTTACTGTGACAAAGAGAGCAACGTTATCGCGTTCAGTAAATAGATTATTTTACAACCTATTGTTAATTAGACTCACGTTTTCACGATATAGATATTTGCGGTGTAGACTTATGTGATAAATATCAGTAGTGGATTGGTCGAGTATAAATTAGAATGAATTCAGTCGACACACATATGTAGTTTTATTGATCGAAATAACGACTCTATTTATACTAATCCATTTTATATAGTTATTATTTCATGAAACCTGTGTTCTAGATTTCACAGTGTATTTCGTAGTTAGTCTGTTTACCCGTTTCATAATTTACTTTCTAATTTACGACTTCTCGTGCAATTATATTGTGGATTGTCTTATTATTTTTACCTTAAATTGTTCAAAGGTTTCTGATGAAATTGTCCCATGAAACTGTAACCATTGAACTGAAAAACGGTACACAGGTTCATGGAAGCATTGCTGGTGTTGATGTGTCGATGAATACCCATATGAGGTCTGTTACTTTGACTCTTAAAAATCGAGATGCTATTAACTTGGATACATTAACTGTTCGTGGAAACAATATCCGATATTTTATTCTTCCTGAAAGTCTTCCACTGGACACACTTTTAATTGATGAAGGTCCTCCAAAAAGGAAACCTGGACGTGAAGGTAATTTAGTGGCTAGTTTTTGGTTATATTTTGATGCCTTTAATTTTTTGCGCGATTTCTAACAATGCTTCATTTGATGAGACGAATTGAAATATCTCATAAAAGAATATCTTTCTTTCATGTGGTTTTTAGATGATAGAGGTTATTTGTATTTCGTAAAGGTGATTTCGGAAGTGTTGTGTTCCCTATGCTAGATCGTAAAGCCTTTCTCCTTCGAAAAGACAATCAAAATAAATACAAATAATAACAGAGCAATTATAGAAAGTAGTCAGTTAAGTGCTGCATCGACGGGACAACCTGTTCACTATACGTCAACTTTAGTAGCTCACATCTTTTTAAAGTACGCATTGTTGTCCAGCCAGACAATGAAGGCCTCACAGTCAAGATATCCAGCTCAGTAGACACAACGCCCAGCATTTTTTATTGCATTTATTTTTCCTTGTTTAAATGGCATTCAATCGATGGTTGGTACTTGTGGGACTTTTGTTCGGTTAATGAAAGGTGTTAAGTTGTGTTATCTCTATTAGTCCCGGTAATATTATGTATTAATCCCGCTTAGTATTCTACGGTTCGACAACAACAGCAACTTTATCCCAAATCAGAACAAGAGTAGAGCATGTTGCAAGTTGTTTTGAGAAAACAACGACGTAAGGCAAGAGCAAAGCAAATAATTATACTAGAGTTTACGTAAACATTGGTATAGTGTATTCCGGAAGCTTCCCGATTGATCGTTGGCTCTGGTTGGCTAAGAATAGACCAATTACAATATAGTTTCGTGAGCATGTTTTGAGCATGCTTTAATAGGGCTCGTTTCGTGCTAACAAAAGGCTTATAAAAAAAACCTAGCCCATCCTCAATTCTAAAAGCTAAAAATATATGCTTTTATATACATAATTTTATCCCATTTATATTTCTTTTGTATTTGATCTCAGAACGTCCTACTATCCGTGGTCGGGGTCGCGGTCTAGTTCGTGGACGTGGACGTGGTGGACCTCGTGGCCGCGGTCGTGGTCCCCCAGTGCGTTATTGAGGCTTTATATTACTGTGTATATGTCTAACCACCGAATGTTGTTCCCACGAGTTTATTTCATGAATAAAAGTTCTATATAAATGATTTATTTTAATAGTGATTGCTGATTAAGCTCGGTTTTTATCAGTAGATGGGACATAGTGGTTTTGCTTCAATCATGTAACTAAGCCTCCATAAATTTTTTTAAACAACACTATGCGGTTGTTATTGCGTGGGAATTAACGTATTCACCAGGTATTTGAACTTTTTGGTATGGCGCTTCAGTGACTGTGTACTTGGAAACGGGAAACATCAGAGATAATTAGTGAGTAAGATGTATTATTAATAGACTTTAAGCAGGAAGTGTAGATAAAAGTAACATTTGAAGATTGTACGTCCCAATCTGAAACTAGCGTACAACAATTATAGACCAAATAAACCTTTCTAGTCTCGACCAAAGTTGGCTATATGGCTTTTAAAAATGCCGTTGCAATTGTGTTTCGGAAAAGTTCGACGAGTCCTTGTGTTGAGTAATGTTGCTCAGCTACTTGAAAATAACTTGCATAAACCGATCCGGCTTAGAGGGCAGGTCTGTGTTACTACCTCAGCTATTTTGTACTTAAGAATTAGACATGTCAGTAATGTGTTGTCTTCACTGCCAATCATATTAGAAGGGCTGGTGTCGTTTATCTCGTTTCTGAGTAAGCTTTCACTGACTTATCAATCAGTGAATATTATTTTGTTTCTACTATCGTAAAGCGTGATCTCTTGGTCGCAACCATGAACTGCGTTAACAAGCTTTCTCTATTAGGATATCCTTAAGCAGTAGAATATGCCGTCAGTAGTCCACACCGATTGGACAGTTTGACACTTCTGTTGCTGCTTTCCTAGGGCATCGTCGGTCAGAATTAGTATGAGTCGTCTATATCGCAATTCTTCATGAATTCGCTTTCATCTGCTTTATGAGTCTCTGTGAATATGTCAGATATACTATTTGAGGCTTCCTTCAAGACAAATCTTGGCTCTAGTTGATATCCTCGAAGTTACCAACCCCCGGCTGCCGCGTAGTGTAACTCCGATTATCCTAAACATTGATAAGAACCAAGTTAATGATTGATCCTAAAATGGTCGGGAGTTTTTGGGTTGGCAACTTACGTTAGTAAACTTTTAAGACGTATAAATTTCATAAGAAACGCACACTTGGTATGCATTTTGATGTTTACGATTACTATGTTGTATGTGTCCATCTGCAAATGCATGCTGTTCTGCTTCCTGATGTATGACATGGAATTAATTCCCACTGAGTGTCCTTTGCTAATAATTGTAGTGTTTTGTATTCAGAGTTCCACAGAAATTTCCCACTTAGTAGTCTTATTTACGTATCTGCGAAAATATTTTCGAATCATTTCATTAATACGCGTAATCTCTAGTTGTGTCTCCAGTTACAAAGCGTCCCATTTAGTACTGTAAGGTTGGTGTGCTTCTCGATAAATGGCACTTTACAGATTTAAACGTTATAAGACATTCCAGCAAATTTCTTCAACGAATTCACTTACGGGAGCTGTGCATTCGTGTATATTGTAATTGACTGGTTTATTGGAAAGTCAACTGCGTTATAGTGTCTAGGTGTTTGAGAAAGAAGGGTTGTGTAACAAATTAATGCGTGAACAGTAACAATGTTATGAAAACTGTCCAATTAGCAAGTGTGGAAGGGGTGCGAAAAAATAAGTTCGTAGGGTTATCGAAAAGGCTACAAGTAATTGATGATTTTGGAGCATATGAAAAATTATGATTTGGAATAAAGAAAAATCATTTGGACTTACGGCCATGATGAAATAAGGGCCTCCACGTGTCGTCTGTGTTCACTTAGATCCGGTTTAAAGCCACTAATGGCTAACGCCTCTAGTACGTAAGCTGCTGATTTGTGCTTCCTTTAGCCATATCTATTTGATCCTATATATGATTTTGAAAAAAACCTCGGTTTCTTTGTTTGGCATCATTCTCAAATAAAGTTATTTTCATAATACTACTGGCTTTATATTTTCAATAGACTAATATGTATAATCAATTACTATAAATACGAATGTACAGTTTCTGTAAATGAATCCGTCAGAGAATAAAACTTCCCCGGTTGAAATGTCATACATTTTACGTAAATAATGCTGTGGGCCCCTTTCGTTATCAGGAGATTCAAACGTGTTATGGTGATGTATATTTATACAATTCCAGTAGGTAGAAGTTAAAATTTCTGACGTTTCGCGGATTAGCGCAAGTCGCTTCTTCTAAGAAATGATAGAACTGAATTAATGCAAAATTAAACAATTCAATGGAACAAATCAGAATATTTTGATAGTGTTATGATGTAGTTAATATAACAAGACAACCCACATTTTCAGCACTGCACACTATTTGACGTGATGTGCGTAAGTTATATTTTTAAAAAGAAACATTAAATTGCTAATACACTTCTCAGGAATGATTGTACTTAACTCGTTTTCACATCATTCTATATTTCAGCTGTATTACATGTAGTGTAGTTTCCGAGCCATTCTAATGTATATAATCATTTAAATTGTCAGACAAATTCTCAACTGTCTTATATTTTTTAACTAACTTTATCAAGGACTCTAGGGGTCTTTGAACGTTTAATTTGGAGCTTTGTTTCGTTTTAAATGGACTGATATTTAGTTAACCGGTAAAGAAAGGAGAGCCTAATGTAGTGTGTTCGAATTCTAGTGGTGATGAGTCGCCTGATCTTTATAATGAAGCACGATTCAATTTGGATTCACAAGATATTTCTCCGAATTGATTGTTTACATTACTTAGTGATGAATCGACATAAATTCACCTCGAATACATCGCTGTTTGAATTATCAAAGTAGAATACAGAATTCACCGAATAATTTCGCTAATCTTAAGTTACTGCTTGTCGAAGATTTAACCATATTATCATTAGATGACTTTTTTAGCTGTCGTCGCTCTTGAGGGGAAACATCAAAAGATGGTGAGAAACAAAATTAAGAAGTTAGACGTTCAATAATAAATAGTTCCTTGCTCACGTTTCTAAACAGCAAATACAAATTCAAGTAATATTCCCAATTCATTCTGTGAAATATCAAGTAAGCTACACCAAAAATACTTCGTTATACTTCCTTAAATAAGAAACACAGAGAATTCCAAGAAGTGCATATTTATTGTAGTACAACCAAACATGTCATTTTTGTAAATGACTACTCATTTATTTCTTTTTTTACTTCATTTCAGTACTTAAAGATTCGTCACTTGTACACATTTCTACATATATATTTCTGTATATGAAGGAAATAAGTAACATTTTAAGGTTCATTTGTTTGTTCTGCCAACCAATATAAAAACATATATACGTGGGATGCTTTAGTAGAGAACCATTTTGTTGACAATAGTTCAAATAAAATCTAAATCAACTGAGTAGATGATTACAATATAATCAGTTTGTTTGTTGCTTTTACGATGCATGTTCAAGAATAAGGCGATGAAATATGTATCAGTAGTTTATCAACTGAGAGCATCTCCATAGTGAGGAAGGTGGTATATTAGTATGAAGTGTATTCGGATATATGACCAAGTTACGCTTGTCGCACAACCAGAACCACTTCTACCGATTGGACCCACTCTCACGAATAAGAAGAAATTAGAAGGCACTGAGGGATGAAAGAAAAATTTTATTTGATCGCAAACAGAGCTCCAAGCGGATAGCAACGTCTAGGTTGGCAAACTAGAGAAAGATGCTACCCACGGTGGTTCGAGTCGTGATCTGGCGGTGATGCGTGACCGCGCGTCTTCAATTAGTAGTGTCCGCTAAAACAACCATGGTCAGCACCAATGTCGAGAGCCTATGCAACTGTTTATTTTGGGGATTATATACCGCTACAGCTCACTCCCCCACTAACGGGTTCGTAAGGACTCTAAGACGTACCAGCCAAAGGATAAAACCCATTGCGTTAGATATTGGTTAACGTTCCTTCGATGGCTTGCAATGCTCTGCAGCTTCTGGACGTCAGTCCCTACGCTATGGTGTCGTTGCATGAATTATTTGTACATAATGAATCCTTGTTCCTTCCACGTTCTTCTGTTTGTTTCCAGACGGCCTGGAAGTCGAAAAGAAAAGATAAAATTTAAATCTTGCATTTTGTATACGAAAGAATAACTGTTAGCTCAATGCGTCTATAAAAAAAATCGTGTTAAACACCGACAACAATTAATCAAACGCTTTTTATTTTTAACACGAAAATTTATAAAATGCATACCGTGAATTAAAAAAATAATGATGGGTTTATCGATTTTTGTTATTATTTCTTTAAAGACAACAAAAAAATTGTTGTATGTACGTAGGTAGTGGGAGAAAATTAGTAGACATAGTATTCGTTTAGGTGTTCTGGAAATCGTACATCTCTACCAGAACGCGTAGCTCTCGGCGTAACAGGGCTCTTTGATGCTTCTACTTGCGTGTTATTCATTGCTTGCGGCGTAATCGCTTACTTCATGCTACGTTTAGCAGGTGTTGCAGCGAATTCGACACTTAAAGGTTTACCTTCTAGGTAGGCTGCTTTGAGGCGGTCAATGCTGACGTTATCTTTGTGGCCATTCTTGTCAATCGTATAGTACTTTGTTTCACGTTTAAGAACCTTGTATGGCCCTTCGTACGTCGCGTCGAGAGGTCGGCGTACGGCATCACGACGTACGAAAACGTGTGTATTGTATTTTAAGGCAGGTTGGATACAGGTGTCTGTCGATTGTTGTCGAGTTTGAACTGGCTTAACTAAACGCATAGCAATTGTAAGCCGGTTCACGTAAGAATTGAGATCTAGGTTTGCCGGAAAGGATGCAGTTTTTATAAACTCACCTGGCAGTTGAAGAGTCGTTCAGTAGACTAATTCGGCAACACTGCATCCAACATCTTCCTTAACTGTGCTGCGAATCCCGAGTAAAACTAGTGGTAAGGCGTCGATCCACTGAGGGATGTTTGTTGCTGAAAATGATGCTTACAGTTGTCGATGGAATCTTTCTACCAAACCGTTAGATTGTGGGTGGTAGGCGGTCGTCCTGAAACGTGTAGTTCCAAGAAGTTTGGTCAGAGCGTGGAACAATCCAGATTCAAACTCACGTCCACGGTCTGTCGTTATTATAGATGGACAACCAAAGTTGGCTACCCATCGTTCGACGAAAGCGCGAGCAATCGTTTCACTAGTGATGTCTTTAAGTGGAATCGCTTCTGGCCAGCGTGTAAATCGGTCCACGCATGTCAGAAGATAAGAAAATCCATTTGATTCTGGTAAAGGTCCTACCAAATCAAGGTGGACGTGATCGAATCGAGCGTCAGGGGTTGAGAAAGTGCCTAGGGGGCATTTATTATGTTGAATTACCTTGTTCTTCTTGCAGGATATGCAAGTGCGTGCCCATTCTTTAATATCCGTATTAATTTTTGGCCAGCAGAATCTATCAGTAATCAGTTTACGTGTAGCACGAATTCCAGGATGGGAGAAGTTGCGAAATGTGTCGTCGATAACTCCTGGGGACGACTGGACAGGCTATACCTTTTTCAATCGTTTTGGTTTGAAGTTGGAGCGTTGTTGCGGCTAACTCATGATGGTGATCGATATCTTCACTTTGAAGTTGAGCTAGTTTAACAAGGTCGATTCCTTGGATACGATTCAAGGAATGTATTCTCGATAAGGCGTCAGCAACTACATTGTTAGCTCCCGATATATGTCGTATGTCCGTAGAGAATTGGGAGATATAGTCAAGATGACGCGACTCTCGTGGAGAGTACTTATCTGAAGATGATTTCATCGAAAACGTCAGTGGTTTATGGTCGGTGAATATTGCGAATTCTCGGCCTTCGATGGAATGTTGAAAATGACGTACAGCACAGTACATGGCTAGTAGTTCACGTCCAAAAGTGCTGTATCTCGATTCGGTGTCGTTTAATCGTCTTGAGAAAAATGCTAAAGGCTGCCAAGCTTGGTTAGTCCATTGTTGCAGAACTGCGCCAATCGCTGAATCAGAAGCGTCGACCGCAACGCTGACGGGAGCCTCAGTATTGTAGTGTGCCAGCATAGTTACTTTGGCTATTGCCTCTTTAATTGCAACGAAGGCTTCCTTTGATTCTGGATCCATTGTGATTGCCTTTTTGTTCCCACGAAGTTGATCCGTTAGTGGTTTTACTATAGATGCACAGTTGGGGATAAATCGTCTGTAGAAACTTACCAAGCCGTTAAAAGCTCGTAACTGCTTAATAGTTGTTGGTTCCGGATACTCCAGAATTGCCGCCACCTTGTGTTTTTGAGGCTGTATACCATTAGCACCAATGGTATGCCCCAGGAAGTCCAACGAAGTTGTTCCGATCTGACGTTTTTGTATATTAATAGTAATTCCGTATTGCTGCAGTCTTTTAAAAGCTGTGTCCAAATGTTTCATGTGTGTTTCCTCGTCTGGGCTTGCTTTCAAGCAGTCGTCGACATATGCATGGACATGGTCGAGCCCGCGGAAAACGTCGTCAATAAAACGCTGAAACTTTAAAGCTACATTCCTCAAGCCGAAGGGCATTCGGAGAAATTCGTAAAGACCGAACGGGGTTACAATAGCCGTTTTCGGGATGTCATTTTCGGCCATCGGTATTTGATTGTAGGCTTTTACTAGACCAATTTTTGAGAATACTGTCATTCCCTTTAACGTGGCCGTTAGGTCGTGGATGTGAGGTAAAGGGTAGCGATCCGGCGTAGTTTGTGCGTTAAGTCGTCGATAATCACCGGTAGGACGCCAATCATTGCTGTCTTTCTTCGGGACCATATGTAATGGAGACGATCATGGGCTGCTGGATGGGCGGATTATTCCCAGGTCAATCATATGGTTGAATTCGTTCTTAGCAATCCTTAATTTTTCGGGTGCTAATCGGCGTGATTTGGAGAATACAGGTTGACCTGTAGTCGTGATGTGATGTGTAACATTGCTGGTTACATATGATAACTTCGATGTCGCCTTATTTAGGTCCGGATACTTGTCAAGTATTGGCTGAAAATAAGGGTTAATTAAATGTTTAAAGCGAAGAGGACATAGTCTACAACCTGTGGCAGTGGTTCCACGTACGTACAGCTTTGTGTTGCTGTCGACTAGCCTTATTTTGCTAGCGTCCACAAGCAAGTTGTGATGGCTTAGTAACTCTATGCCTATGATAGGTATTTTCACATCGGCGGTAGTGAAAATCCAGTGTATGGGTTTTCGCAACCTCACGTTCAAGTAGACATATTTTTTACCATACGTAGCTATTTGTTTTCCGTCAGCTGCCTGTAGATCAAATGCAGCTTCATGTTAGCGATCAGGTGATGTTGCAGACAGGACGCTGACTTCTGCGCCAGTATCGACGAGGTAGCGAACCTTCGTTGAATAACAGGCGGCCGTTTCCACCGGCTACGGTTGCCGCTAACGCGTGCCGGCGGGATAGTTTCCTGACGCTTAAACAGTGGGTTTGTGGCTAGGGAAACAACAGGGGTTTCTACATTTCTTAAATTAATAAATTGCCATAGGTGTTGTGGTACCAACACCAATGTAAATTTTCCGTTTGTCGACGTCGACATGAGGATCTTTTATGCGACGAACTTCGTCGTCGAGGATTGTTTGGTCGGCGTTGCTCATGCAGATCAAGGAAACGGGAAAGAGTATGGCACAATTTAGTAATTCCGTTTTTGGTTTCTAGAGGTTTTTCTGTGACAGAATAAACCTCATTGTGGCGAGTTCTGGTGATCTCCAGAATTCGATCAGCAGATGAAGCTAGTTCATCTACTGGGTTGTTGTTAAATGTTACCAATACTGCTTGCACTTGTTGTAGCAGTTTTGATAAAAAGAGTTGACGAAAGAGACCATCACCAAAAGTACGTTGACCAATTACCTCTCTCATACGCAACAACATTTCGGTCGAAGAACCGCCACCAAGATCAATAGTGTGAAACAACTCATCAAGACGTTGTCGGTCGGACAAATCTCCTCGTTTAAAAATCGATCTTTTGAGTGGTTCGTACGGTTCTAGACAGTCAGGACTAAAATAGAAGGGGGTGACGTACCTGTTCAATTCACGCAAAAGTGACCTTACAACCGCCAGAAATTGAACGCGTGGATCAGTCACACATTGGTCTCGAAATTCTGCTTTTGCGTAATAGAACCAGGCTTCGACATTATCTGCCCAGAAAGGAATGAGCCGAAAGATTGGAGGCGTAGGGATTTTAATCCTAATTAGCTAAGGAGTCTGGTCTGACATCATAAAAATAGTAATGAATGCAAATACAAAATTACTGTGAAAAATATGCGGTAAAAAAATTGAACGTCCAATAATACTCTGTTTAAAACTATAAAAAGAAACAAACTCACAGTGAATGATTGTTTCCAGATCACGTCGGGCTCACCAATGAGGTGATCCCAGATATACGACCATAATGCGCTTGTTGAATAACCAAAGACACTTCTTTCGAATGGAACCCACTCTTAAAAATGAGAAATCAGTAGGCAATAAAGAATGGGAGCTAAACAGAAATTTATTGGGATAGCAACGTTTAGGCTGGCAAACTAGATAGACATACTACCCGCGGTGGTTCGAGTCGTGATCTGAAGAAGATGCATGACCGCGCGCTTCAACTAGTAGCGTCCGCTAAAACAAACATGGTCAGCATCAATGTCGAGAGCTTATGCAACAATTTATTTTGGGAATTATTTACCGCTACACCCTAAGACGCTTTGTTGCTGTAAAAGAGAAATTGAGATGAGGCCAAACTTCACTGGCAAACTTTGACGACAACAGATCACCATGAGAATTTTGTTAACTACTGAAATAGAAAAAAATGTAATTTATCATGAAACGTGATTGAAGAGGTTTTGATAAATACACATGATACAGGGTTTTCACATCATTTCAGAACTTTTGAAGATTAGAAACCGGCTCACTAATTCTAAATTCACAATGCAAACGATACAGAAACACATCTATATGGCTCCATACCATGTTGTATTGTACAGCCTTTATAAGATCGCAGAAACGTTTTTAGACGTAAACATCGTTTAGACATTTTGTTTGAACACCAGTACTAGGGTTTATATAATATTTTTTATAAACTACAATACGGTGAACATATCCAAGTCTATGAAAAGGCCGATAATCTCCCCAGTCGTCAGTATAGATTGTAGATCCTGGTAGAGTGCACATCTAGATTATTGGAACAGGGGTCTTTGCATTTCGATCTGGGACATACTAAAAATATCTTCTCCTAATGTTCTGTTGTAAATACCAAGAACCTACTAGTGAGATTGAAGTACTTAGTACCTACCCATCGCAAACCTCGCCCTATCTTGTATTTTTTATTTCTACCCGCTGTTTCACATATTTCAACAACTTTTCCATCGCCTCGTAGAGACATATTTAAACGTAGCATTATTTCCGAGATGTTCATGCAGTTCAGGTATCACTGTACTGCTTATACTATGCATACATTTACAAGAGATGATGCCTGATAAACAGGCAACTGATTACCCACAATACAATCAGCAGGTGGTTTACCTAAGTTTAAGTTTAGATTGGCTAAAGAAGCTGCCAGTCCTTATATAATAACCCAATAATATCAAATTTGGACTAGATCTTAAAACGTAATCTTTCTTATGTGTTATGCTATCAGTCACGGTTACCAAAAAGAAAGGCTCATTCGTAACGTAGCTAACGTAAACCTTAGCATTCGTCCACAGTACTATCAACATTAACTTCTCCACATTGTATTAGTTGTAACAAGCTAAAATGAAAAAGCCGTATCAAAACATGTGCAAATAATATTCATCAGTATGTGGAATGATTCATAAAATTTTGATAAGGTTTAAGTGATACAAAGTAACATGACTGCTTTCACTTCTAATCAGTACAGTTATCTGTCTGTAGCTTCTGCAACTTTGTATAACTACACCCGCTGATTGATAAGGATTTGCCACAAGTGTTTAGTTGCAACTGAACTCCGATAAACTTTCAATATGTTGCTCGCATGTCGATTCATATATGTGAAATGTTTCTGTATTTCAGTTTTTATTACAGCGTAGGGTATGTTAACTTTAGTTTTGAATTGTTCAGCTTGTTTTGCACATTTTCATTACTCTTTGATATTTCATCAAGCACAAAGTAAATCGTTACAAGAATGATTTGGTATTTTCCGTGATAAACTGATCATCCATCAGCATCCTTACTGCAATTTCAATCACTCTATCCTTATAAGTTTTGTGCTTGGCATGAACTACGTAAGTTTCAACAACTCAATTGAAATAAAATCAGGACACCACAGCACCATCTGCGAGTGTAGATTAAAAACTTAAATTGGAGTTATACAACTATTGCATGCAAAATATGAACATACTACATCAGTGGTTTATAGTTTGTTCACTGCCAACTAAAAAACAATATAAACCATCCAGGAAAATTAGTAATCATGTAAACCTAACTCAGATTACCTATATAGTCTTAGACGACGTAAATACACTGCAGTTCATTCTTAATGATAACAAAATGTAATTACTATCTTTTACAAAACTTAAAGTGACATATTTCAAACAAGAAAACCATATACAAATTGTATTTCCAAAAAAAGAAAGCCCTAAGATTCTGTGGTAGCTACGCAATTTAGTTCAATCAACAATCATGTAGAATAGTTTAATATGCATTCACAGTTAAAATATCTATGATAGAGAGTTTGAATTTTAACAGTAGCTGATTACAGCTGATTTTAGTAATAGCACGATATCTGGCTACGATGTCACGTAATCGCGCAGGCTGACGAATAGGCAGCCTCTAGTGCACATAGTACACACGCCTTCCTTCAATACATCGTTGCTTTAATCTCGAACGACCGACAATAAACTGGCTTATTAGATTCAGATCAGGATTGTAATAACCTTGTGAACCTGCTCATTGCTTGACTCACACAATTTTTCACAAATCTTTGGACATCCAAATCTTCAACTTGATTCCTTGTTCTTCCATATAGGTACTTGACAACACCTATTTACCTTGAAGTCTAGGCAGAAAATATTAATAAGAACTGGCAGCTTCTTTAGACAATCTAGACTTAAACTTAGGTAAACCACCTGCTGATTGTATTGTGGGTAATCAGTTGCCTGTTTATCAGGCATCATCTCTTGTAAATGTATGCAAAGTATAAGCAGTACAGTGATACCTGAACTGCATGATCATCTCGGAAATAATGCTACGTTTAAATATGTCTCTACGAGGCGATGGAAAAGTTGTTGAAATATGTGAAACAGCGGGTAGAAATAGAAAATACAAGATAGGGCGAGGTTTGCGATGGGTAGGTACTAAGTACTTCAATCTCACTAGTAGGTTCTTGGTATTTACAACAGAACATTAGGAGAAGATATTTTTAGTATGTCCCAGATCGAAATGCAAAGACCCCTGTTCCAATAATCTAGATGTGCACTCTACCAGGATCTACAATCTATACTGACGACTGGGGAGATTATCGGCCTTTTCATAGACTTGGATATGTTCACCGTATTGTAGTTTATAAAAAATATTATATAAACCCTAGTACTGGTGTTCAAACAAAATGTCTAAACGATGTTTACGTCTAAAAACGTTTCTGCGATCTTATAAAGGCTGTACAATACAACATGGTATGGAGCCATATAGATGTGTTTCTGTATCGTTTGCATTGTGAATTTAGAATTAGTGAGCCGGTTTCTAATCTTCAAAAGTTCTGAAATGATGTGAAAACCCTGTATCATGTGTATTTATCAAAACCTCTTCAATCACGTTTCATGATAAATTACATTTTTTTCTATTTCAGTAGTTAACAAAATTCTCATGGTGATCTGTTGTCGTCAAAGTTTGCCAGTGAAGTTTGGCCTCATCTCAATTTCTCTTTTACAGCAACAAAGCGTCTTAGGGTGTAGCGGTAAATAATTCCCAAAATAAATTGTTGCATAAGCTCTCGACATTGATGCTGACCATGTTTGTTTTAGCGGACGCTACTAGTTGAAGCGCGCGGTCATGCATCTTCTTCAGATCACGACTCGAACCACCGCGGGTAGTATGTCTATCTAGTTTGCCAGCCTAAACGTTGCTATCCCAATAAATTTCTGTTTAGCTCCCATTCTTTATTGCCTACTGATTTCTCATTTTTAAGAGTGGGTTCCATTCGAAAGAAGTGTCTTTGGTTATTCGACAAGCGCATTATGGTCGTATATCTGGGATCACCTCATTGGTGAGCCCGACGTGATCTGGAAACAATCATTCACTGTGAGTTTGTTTCTTTTTATAGTTTTAAACAGAGTATTATTGGACGTTCAATTTTTTTACCGCATATTTTTCACAGTAATTTTGTATTTGCATTCATTACTATTTTTATGATGTCAGACCAGACTCCTTAGCTAATTAGGATTAAAATCCCTACGCCTCCAATCTTTCGGCTCATTCCTTTCTGGGCAGATAATGTCGAAGCCTGGTTCTATTACGCAAAAGCAGAATTTCGAGACCAATGTGTGACTGATCCACGCGTTCAATTTCTGGCGGTTGTAAGGTCACTTTTGCGTGAATTGAACAGGTACGTCACCCCCTTCTATTTTAGTCCTGACTGTCTAGAACCGTACGAACCACTCAAAAGATCGATTTTTAAACGAGGAGATTTGTCCGACCGACAACGTCTTGATGAGTTGTTTCACACTATTGATCTTGGTGGCGGTTCTTCGACCGAAATGTTGTTGCGTATGAGAGAGGTAATTGGTCAACGTACTTTTGGTGATGGTCTCTTTCGTCAACTCTTTTTATCAAAACTGCTACAACAAGTGCAAGCAGTATTGGTAACATTTAACAACAACCCAGTAGATGAACTAGCTTCATCTGCTGATCGAATTCTGGAGATCACCAGAACTCGCCACAATGAGGTTTATTCTGTCACAGAAAAACCTCTAGAAACCAAAAACGGAATTACTAAATTGTGCCATACTCTTTCCCGTTTCCTTGATCTGCATGAGCAACGCCGACCAAACAATCCTCGACGACGAAGTTCGTCGCATAAAAGATCCTCATGTCGACGTCGACAAACGGAAAATTTACATTGGTGTTGGTACCACAACACCTATGGCAATTTATTAATTTAAGAAATGTAGAAACCCCTGTTGTTTCCCTAGCCACAAACCCACTGTTTAAGCGTCAGGAAACTATCCCGCCGGCACGCGTTAGCGGCAACCGTAGCCGGTGGAAACAACCGCCTGTTATTCAACGAAGGTTCGCTACCTCGTCGATACTGGCGCAGAAGTCAGCGTCCTGTCTGCAACATCACCTGATCGCTAACATGAAGCTGCATTTGATCTACAGGCAGCTGACGGAAAACAAATAGCTACGTATGGTAAAAAATATGTCTACTTGAACGTGAGGTTGCGAAAACCCATACACTGGATTTTCACTACCGCCGATGTGAAAATACCTATCATAGGCATAGAGTTACTAAGCCATCACAACTTGCTTGTGGACGCTAGCAAAATAAGGCTAGTCGACAGCAACACAAAGCTGTACGTACGTGGAACCACTGCCACAGGTTGTAGACTATATCCTCTTCGCTTTAAACATTTAATTAACCCTTATTTTCAGCCAATACTTGACAAGTATCCGGACCTAAATAAGGCGACATCGAAGTTATCATATGTAACCAGCAATGTTACACATCACATCACGACTACAGGTCAACCTGTATTCTCCAAATCACGCCGATTAGCACCCGAAAAATTAAGGATTGCTAAGAACGAATTCAACCATATGATTGACCTGGGAATAATCCGCCCATCCAGCAGCCCATGATCGTCTCCATTACATATGGTCCCGAAGAAAGACAGCAATGATTGGCGTCCTACCGGTGATTATCGACGACTTAACGCACAAACTACGCCGGATCGCTACCCTTTACCTCACATCCACGACCTAACGGCCACGTTAAAGGGAATGACAGTATTCTCAAAAATTGGTCTAGTAAAAGCCTACAATCAAATACCGATGGCCGAAAATGACATCCCGAAAACGGCTATTGTAACCCCGTTCGGTCTTTACGAATTTCTCCGAATGCCCTTCGGCTTGAGGAATGTAGCTTTAAAGTTTCAGCGTTTTATTGACGACGTTTTCCGCGGGCTCGACCATGTCCATGCATATGTCGACGACTGCTTGAAAGCAAGCCCAGACGAGGAAACACACATGAAACATTTGGACACAGCTTTTAAAAGACTGCAGCAATACGGAATTACTATTAATATACAAAAACGTCAGATCGGAACAACTTCGTTGGACTTCCTGGGGCATACCATTGGTGCTAATGGTATACAGCCTCAAAAACACAAGGTGGCGGCAATTCTGGAGTATCCGGAACCAACAACTATTAAGCAGTTACGAGCTTTTAACGGCTTGGTAAGTTTCTACAGACGATTTATCCCCAACTGTGCATCTATAGTAAAACCACTAACGGATCAACTTCGTGGGAACAAAAAGGCAATCACAATGGATCCAGAATCAAAGGAAGCCTTCGTTGCAATTAAAGAGGCAATAGCCAAAGTAACTATGCTGGCACACTACAATACTGAGGCTCCCGTCAGCGTTGCGGTCGACGCTTCTGATTCAGCGATTGGCGCAGTTCTGCAACAATGGACTAACCAAGCTTGGCAGCCTTTAGCATTTTTCTCAAGACGATTAAACGACACCGAATCGAGATACAGCACTTTTGGACGTGAACTACTAGCCATGTACTGTGCTGTACGTCATTTTCAACATTCCATCGAAGGCCGAGAATTCGCAATATTCACCGACCATAAACCACTGACGTTTTCGATGAAATCATCTTCAGATAAGTACTCTCCACGAGAGTCGCGTCATCTTGACTATATCTCCCAATTCTCTACGGACATACGACATATATCGGGAGCTAACAATGTAGTTGCTGACGCCTTATCGAGAATACATTCCTTGAATCGTATCCAAGGAATCGACCTTGTTAAACTAGCTCAACTTCAAAGTGAAGATATCGATCACCATCATGAGTTAGCCGCAA
This sequence comes from Schistosoma japonicum, assembly GCA_025215515.1. Taxonomy (NCBI): domain Eukaryota; kingdom Metazoa; phylum Platyhelminthes; class Trematoda; order Strigeidida; family Schistosomatidae; genus Schistosoma; species Schistosoma japonicum. The sequence goes on from CM046068.1 coordinate 2,889,196, forward strand.
CAACGCTCCAACTTCAAACCAAAACGATTGAAAAAGGTATAGCCTGTCCAGTCGTCCCCAGGAGTTATCGACGACACATTTCGCAACTTCTCCCATCCTGGAATTCGTGCTACACGTAAACTGATTACTGATAGATTCTGCTGGCCAAAAATTAATACGGATATTAAAGAATGGGCACGCACTTGCATATCCTGCAAGAAGAACAAGGTAATTCAACATAATAAATGCCCCCTAGGCACTTTCTCAACCCCTGACGCTCGATTCGATCACGTCCACCTTGATTTGGTAGGACCTTTACCAGAATCAAATGGATTTTCTTATCTTCTGACATGCGTGGACCGATTTACACGCTGGCCAGAAGCGATTCCACTTAAAGACATCACTAGTGAAACGATTGCTCGCGCTTTCGTCGAACGATGGGTAGCCAACTTTGGTTGTCCATCTATAATAACGACAGACCGTGGACGTGAGTTTGAATCTGGATTGTTCCACGCTCTGACCAAACTTCTTGGAACTACACGTTTCAGGACGACCGCCTACCACCCACAATCTAACGGTTTGGTAGAAAGATTCCATCGACAACTGTAAGCATCACTTTCAGCAACAAACATCCCTCAGTGGATCGACGCCTTACCACTAGTTTTACTCGGGATTCGCAGCACAGTTAAGGAAGATGTTGGATGCAGTGTTGCCGAATTAGTCTACTGAACGACTCTTCAACTGCCAGGTGAGTTTATAAAAACTGCATCCTTTCCGGCAAACCTAGATCTCAATTCTTACGTGAACCGGCTTACAATTGCTATGCGTTTAGTTAAGCCAGTTCAAACTCGACAACAATCGACAGACACCTGTATCCAACCTGCCTTAAAATACAATACACACGTTTTCGTACGTCGTGATGCCGTACGCCGACCTCTCGACGCGACGTACGAAGGGCCATACAAGGTTCTTAAACGTGAAACAAAGTACTATACGATTGACAAGAATGGCCACAAAGATAACGTCAGCATTGACCGCCTCAAAGCAGCCTACCTAGAAGGTAAACCTTTAAGTGTCGAATTCGCTGCAACACCTGCTAAACGTAGCATGAAGTAAGCGATTACGCCGCAAGCAATGAATAACACGCAAGTAGAAGCATCAAAGAGCCCTGTTACGCCGAGAGCTACGCGTTCTGGTAGAGATGTACGATTTCCAGAACACCTAAACGAATACTATGTCTACTAATTTTCTCCCACTACCTACGTACATACAACATTTTTCTTGTTGTCTCAAAATAAATAATAACAAAGAAAAAATATAAAAATCGATAGACTCATTATTATTATATATGTATTTTATTCGAGAAAATAGTAATAATAATAATTCGACTGTGTGCATTTTATAAATTTTCGTGTCAAAAAAACCTTTCATTATGTGTTATCGGTGTTCAACACGTTTTTTATAGACGCATCGAGTTACCAATTATTTTTTTTGTACACAAAACGCAAAGATTTAAATTTTTTTTTCCAGGCCGTCTGGAAACAAACAGAAGAACGTGGAAGAAACAAGAATTTTATTTTATGTACAATTATTTCATGCAACGACACCATTGTGTAAGGACTGAAGTTCAGAAGCTGCACAACGTCGCAAGCTATCGAAGGAACGTTTACCAATGTCTGACGCAATGGGTTTTATCCTTTGGCTGGTACGTCTTATGGTCCTTACGAACCCATTAGTGGGGGAGTGAGCTGTAGCGGTATATAATCCCTAAAATAAATAGTTGCATAAGCACTCGACATTGATGCTGACCATGTTTGTTTAAGCGAACACTACTATTTGAAGGCGAGCGGTCACGAATCTTTACCAGATCATGACTCGGACCACCGTGAGTAGCACCTCTCTCTAGTTTGCAACCTAGACGTTGCTATCCCATTAATGCTCTGTTTACGACCAAATATAATTTCAATTCCATCCCTTATTGCCCTCTGATTTCTCATTCATAAGAGTGGGGTCTATTCGAGAGAAGTGCATTTGGTTATACGACAAGCGCAACTTGGTCATATATCCGGAAAACGCTTCAAGTTGTTGAAATATATGAAACAGCGGGTAGAAATAAAAAATACAAGATAGGGCGAGGTTTGCGATGGGTAGGTACTAAGTACTTCAACCTCACTAGTAGGTTCTTGGTATTTACAACAGAACATTAGAAAAAGATATTTTTAGTATGTCGCAGATCAAAATGCGAAGACCCCTGTGTATAGACCAAGCTACTGATAACGTTGAAGATTGACGTCGTTCAGTATAGGGCCTGTCGGTTATTGAGTAACGCATGAATCCGCGATAAGAAAGCCAGTAACACAATTTATTGGTGCAAAACGTGGTTCTATATTTAACAATAAACGAAATTTAATACACAAACCTCAACAGTTCCCTTTCCTTATACAGCCCTAAGGATTCAAGCAATTGTACAATTAATCTATAATATAACAAATAGATAGTGAAGAGACAGTAAATTAGTTACCTGTCCAAAGAAATTGTTCCTAACAAATAAAGGAACCAAACGTGGGAAATCAACCAACTGAGCCGATTCACTCAGACAGACAGGAAATATTAAGCCAATATGGCGTACAACAGAACCTTGAACCCCAACGAAACAAACTGAACGTCAAGAGGATGTAATATATACTACCAAAAGGACATATAATAACCTATTTGTGGGTGAAATTCAATAACTGCTATATAAAATAAAGAGCAAACAGATAGAAACATGAACTGTCACGGAGACAGATCACAACAAAGAGATAAATTCAAGTTAAGAAAATGTTCAATACAAACAAAACATGGAGAGATTTTTAAACAAACAAAAATAGATTTTACACCCTGTACCAATAATCTAGATGTGCACTCTACCAGGATCTACAATCTATACTGACGACGAGGGAGATTATCGGCCTTTTCATAGACTTGGATATGTTCACCGTATTGTAGTTCATAAAAGATATTATATAAACCCTAGTACTGGTGTTCAAACAAAATGTCTAAACGATGTTTACGTCTAAAAACGTTTCTGCGATCTTATAAAGGCTGTACAATACAACATGGTATGGAGCCATATAGATGTGTTTCTGTATCGTTTGCATTGTGAATTTAGAATTAGTGAGCCGGTTTCTAATCTTCAAAAGTTCTGAAATGATGTGAAAACCCTGTATCATGTGTATTTATCAAAACCTCTTCAATCACGTTTCATGATAAATTACATTTTTTTCTATTTCAGTAGTTAACAAAATTCTCATGGTGATCTGTTGTCGTCAAAGTTTGCCAGTGAAGTTTGGCCTCATCTCAATTTCTCTTTTACAGCAACAAAGCGTCTTAGGATATTCGAATGCAGTGATTGTACTTAATGTGCTATTTTGTAGAATTGTTGTCTGAAGTTCCATGTGACTGGACCAAACGAAACAAGATGTTAGAATATACTGATATGATACCTTTTTCCAGAAAGTAATTCTTTTTCTGCCTAAAACTATCTGAAGCAAACCAAGACACTTCACACAGAGTATTCATACACATATTTACCAAAACAAGAATACAGTTGGATTTCATACCATTTAGCAGTCTTAATTTTAACGTGTAATGTATAAATTTTAATTTGTTTCATTACAAACATCACAGTTAATAGAAAGGTGAGAGAAATAAATCACTGAGTTCCTCGTATGAATATACACACATACTCCTTTTTATTATTTATATAAATAAACATTTTAGTGTGAAGATTGCCTTTTTGATAGCGGGTAACTACAGTATTGTTGCTAACTGGACCTTGTTATGACTGCTGGTACAGTTAAGCTTCGTTTTGTGTAGGTAACAAAACTCCTACAAACATCTTAGCGTTGCTTAAAAGCGATCTCTGTGAAATATGAGCAAGTTCAAATTTATGGAAGTTCATTTATTACGTTGATGGAATATAGCCAAATAGGCATGTTAGTCAGCAAGCTATTTAATTAATAGAACAGTCAATCTACCACTATTTGTCGAAACCACATAACTGTGAGAATAGTACTTCTGTTATCATATATTCCTATCCTAGCGTAAGGAAGATGACTCTAAAAAGTATGTTTGCGAATGAAAATTGCATTATAATGGAGCATTGATATAGTTATGGTAAACTCAGACAGTAGAGCATAATAGCACGTCATCTATCTTGTTAAAAATGTGTTGACACACTTCACAGTATTAACATTGTAATGGTGAATAGTAATAACGCCGATTATAAACAGTCGGTATAACTTGTACCTAAGATGACACCACTCACCTATCAGTTCAATAAAAATCAGGCTCGAGGATCAAGGCAAGTGAGCTGTCGGCGTAGGCCATTAAGCCTAATACTAGAAATACACTAATATGCACAAACTAGAGTAGGCGAGTATCTTATGGTTTAGAGTAGTGTTTACCGCACAGAAACACGTTTTCACGCGTATTGTGACATCGGTGCTAGCCATTTTTCTAGAAATTATGGTGCGAATGATTGTTAGCTAACAATGAGGACTTTTCATAACACTGCATCCAATAGTAGCACTTAAGCTTCTGGGATAAATCGCATACATTGCACTGTACACTTTGAACCCTTATATACACCACCCTGTACTACTGGAAATATGGAAATGCAAAAGTTATTTAGAAAGTATTAACCATTCATTTTAGGTTAGTCGTTCGTTTCTCTCTGTTTTCATCTTTTTTCGCAGTGTTTGTTTAGACGGTTTGAAACATGGAGCATTACTGTTTGTTTGGACACTAACGTTGGAATTGTGCTTCTCAAGTCTACAGTGTCTTAGCATAATATCAACTGTCGACTTAATGAATCCTAATGAAGATATAACTTACTATTAAAATTAGCGTCCCTTAAATGTGCTAGCAGCATGTGGTGACATGGATAACGGCACTTGATATACGTTTAGCAGGTGACCTCACCCGAATTCAGATCCACTTCGTATGATGTCGATCCATCGTTAGTTGACAATTAATTTTGAATGACTAAACTGACATACAGGTTTCTAACTTTCTTTAATTGATATAAAACTTGAGTATGTCATCAGAAATAAGCTTTATCTGATATGTATTTCTCACATGTTCCATAACTGCATCAAATGAAGTTGACTGTTGGAAAACTGGACTTATATTTTCTGTTTCCTCTTCTGACAAGCGTCTAGACTAAGGATCGCACCTCATAAAAAATTTGTACAGGGATGGTTGTGCGTCATGATGTGTGAACGAACGATATACTCATTGACACTCAGCACTACACAAAATATAGACTTACAGTCCATGCATCTAGATCTAAAGATGCGACAATTACAGTTAACTTATGGTTCGTTTCTCTGACCAATCCTGTGTGATTTTTTTTATTACCAAATGCACATTTAAAAACAACGAAAATGTATTTAAAGAAGAAAACGAGGCACTTTGACTTTGCGGATGAATACAGTGAGTGAAGGTAATCTTCGATTGCATTAAATTTAATGACTTACAGACTGAAACTCCCCAACTGCTTGCAAATCGTTAGCCAAGTACTAAATTATAAAAGCTGCTTTCAGATCAACACTCATTTTCCGTGAGGAACAGGCCAAATAACTATTATTCAACAAATAGATACATAGAAACTATAGACTCACCTATTATCAGTCATATTTCTCTGTAAATATAATGTTGTTGAGATTTGCGAGAGTTAATAAAAGGTGATAAGTGTGCTACGCTGTAGATGGGGAAATGCCGTCATGCACCTAATCGCTCAAAGTCACAAAATTTCATATTGCACCAAATCAAATTCGGCTTGTGATTAACTAGTGCCGTAATACTGTTACGTTTGGGCAAGGGAAACAGAGGAATGAATGTCTATCTCGTAAAGACAGATAATAATCATAATAGTGTAAGGAATTGTCGGATTTTAGTTTGCATGATAAAAAAACTTTCGCGAATAACACGAAAAGTTGTTGTACTCACTGAAGGACAGAACATCTTGGTGGAAACTGTTCAGTTAGACTGTACCAGAAGCTACAAAAAAACGCCGGTCAAAAACACTTATCTCAAAAGCACTTTGGCAAGAGTTCAAATATAACAAACTATTAATGAAGACCCAAGATAAAAGGGTGTCTTCTTGAATGCTGTCGTCTTAACAGTTCATGGCACTCCAAATTTCATAAATAGCTGCGCACGGTTAGGCAGTGGTTCGGATGTGACATTAATTAATCCAAGTTTGGCTGGACACCTACTCGTTAAAGGAACGTGAGATAATTTTGTAATTGATTAAGTAACATTGGTCCGACGGAAGTTTATCCTGTGACTTAAAGCTTGAAGCTGATGAAACTTTCGTTTTGGCTACGTTTGCCTACATGACTAATAAAGTAGAGCCGGAAGAAACATTGATATCTATTAAAAATCTGGTCAGCATAAAATCACAATTATCCAACTTGCTCATCCACAGTCTCGTGGATAAGAAGATTAAATTGTTGGTTTGATGCAACATTTTCAAAATGCAGAAATTTAGAGCAGAACCGTGTGCTACCAATGCACCACCGAGTCAGACAATAAGGGGTTTAATCAGCTTGTATCAGTAAAACTATCGCTAAGCAGTGAAGTTCACCCAGGATATTTAATTGACATGCCCAAAGTGGAACGTGATTATTTATGGTTCCTATGATGGTAAACTAACTCGAGTATCTAAAAGTATAGAACGACTGTCCATTCACTTGGTTACACCTCATAACCATTTCTTATGTATTATGCTTTTAGGCAGGGGGTATCTATATTCACCTTAAGGCACGCATGTGACGCACGCTTTCATGCAGACGACTGCCATGTATCCTTTTACAAAAAAACTTGCGTCTGACTCTTTGCGACCAAAACTTGTTATTCATTTCAAAAGAGAGAATTCAGGTTACAAAAGTTCATATCTATTTGTGAAGTAATGCCAATAAAAATCAAACCAAAAAATCAATCGCCTACTATTAGCGATACTCTGACCTCCTGCTGGTTAGAGAGGACACACAGCTATAGTAGAATAACCAAGATATCGATTCCTCTTCTTTAGAAACTGGGAAAAGATTGTCAGGTGATCGGTCTGCATATATTTTGTGGTGAATTTCATAGCGGTTGTAGACCATTTATGTGTATTCGTGAGAGTGGATATAAGAGAATTGAAACACCTGGTAGTAATGACTCCAGTGGTATCTTTAAAAACTGTTACTGTTCCTCTACTAGTACAAACGCTTGTTCAAAATAATAGCTGATGGCTCCAATCCAAATTTGTAAAGTGGAAATTAAGAATCAACACTTTTAGTATCTAGGAACAGGTTATCTCAGGCTGCTTGTTGTTAAAAGGGGTGAAAGAACATGTAAAACATACGGTTGCCTGTTTTCTTGCTTCAAGATCAAGGCAATTCACTCGAAGATAATTTGCTCATTGTAAACCAGAGCCTTTCTCTCAGCACTTATGAGGTTTCTATGCCGTAGAGGATTACCGGTCGCTATCTTCAGTGATAGAGGTACTAATCTAGAAGGCAGCCATGGAGACATACAGAAAGGCTTGAATGACCTTGAAGGAAAAATTCATGAAAAATTGGTGAAAAAGAATATAGAACAAAACTTTATTTCTCCATACGTTAGTACTTAAAGTGGCCCTTGGGAGGACTGATTAGAATTATAAAGCTAGTGCTATGTGTACTAATCTAGAGTTAGATCACGACTTAGTCAAACACTCATAGTGGAACCGAGAGAATTTTAAATGAAAGTCCCTTGCAAGCAGTCACATGTAACGCTAAAGATTCAGATGTTTTGATGCCAATAAATCACTTTTATTAAGGATCCACAGTAGATTACACGTAACTGACTCTGGAAATAACCCTATAGTTCAAAGATAGACGTAAACAAGGCACTAAGAAATACGTCTAGGTAAAGATGATCCAAAGAATACACTAAGACCCTACCAGTACAGGATACATGTAGAAGATTAAAAAAATATTTCGTAATCGGCTTTATCCTCGTAGCTAGTAGGCCAACATCAAGTCACTGACCACTCGGTATAGTAGTTGATATTTAGGTAGGGTCAAAACAGACTCATAAAAACCAGAGAAAGTTACGTTCGGTGGTAGCCTGCAATAAAAAAGATATTTCATATATCATGAGGCAGACGGATTTTTTAATTAATAAGCTCATTATTGTCGTGAATGGAACATGTCGACATGCTCACAATAATAAGTTGCCTTATCCTAAGGAAAGTTGAAGCTCATGACAACAGCATATGAGGCCTACTGTTGTAGGTCCAGCTAGTTAGTTGTCAACATAGCAACATGTTTATCGTATCCACGTTGTGCAATGTCGTTACAACGGACAAGCTTATACTTCAGTTGACTTTTAAAGTTTTTCGTTCACCGTAGACCTCCTGGCTGAAGTTATACTGTTGAACGAGATTCTAATTTGGATTGATTGGTCTAATGCTTGTTCCATTGTACAAATTCATTTGTTGTCGTGCTCATCCTGACAGTAACTTTCTTACTGTTATTTGATGCTTTGCGTCCATATCACAGGGCTTTAGATGGTTAAGAGAAAAAAACCATGTCCCAACAGTAGCGGAAGTTCATAGAGTCTTTTTAAGTGTTTATTCCTTCTTTCTTTTCAGCATTTAGAGGTCGCTTCATACTAATCGAAGCGCTGAATATCTGCATCACCTGTTTCAATGTAATCCTTCGGTATAATAACCTCAACTCACCCTTTTACTTTTCTGTATTACAAGGTTATTCGAAGGTTTTGTCCATAATATACGCTACATAAATATCAACTTAAAACAAAGTTTATTATCCCATCATCTCTATATATCCCAGTCTAATTCTCTATTATCGTCTGATATGTGTTCGTTGATCATGCGTGTAAAAGTGACATGCCTATGATATCAGGAAACAAATTAGTACTATAAGTTATATTTCTATGGGTGTTACAGAGAAGGACCCGTAATATGTTGCAGCAGACTGGTGAAATATTAAATGGTGTATATTATGAATATCAAAGGTTGTAAAATGTGACCTATATAGGGGTGAGAAGGAGCTAAGAATATTAGGTTGTTCAAATTTATTAGAAGTGATGCTGTAAAAACACAGTGTGCCTTCAATTCATGGTAATGTTTCACAGGTGACCATATCAACCATGAAGTGGAGTTATAACAATGCATGGTTACAGGTTGGTGCTAAGAATGGTACACAAACTTGTTGGAACCAATAATAACGTCGAAAAAATTAGGTGTCTATATCGGTATAAAACCAATGATCTGAAGGAATTAAAAGTGAAATCAACTCCACACCGTCGAAAATGATTTCAGTGAAAACTAAGTAAATGTTATAAAAAATTAGGGATTTAATATAAATAAAAAACAACAAGCTAAAATGTATGCTACGTAATGTTTACAAAAAATTCTCTAAAAAAATGTAGATAAAATGTTGAGAATTAATATAAATCACATAATATATTCGTTAAAAATATAGAAAAAAAACATTGAAACACACAGAACTGAAAAGTGAATGCAAAAAAATATTGAAAAACATATAAAAGCGAAAGTCTTGAAAAAACAAACAAAATATCGGCAAATATAAATCAAATCACATTATCCAACACAACAAAATATTCACTCATCAATTGCAATGTGTGTAAATTTCACCACTCCGCTTCGTTCATATGCCTAATATATGATTCTGGGCTAAGTCAATCATTAGCCATTATGATGAATGTATAAATGATAGCGAATTCGACAGCGAATCACGGTGTGTAATAATATAATACACCAGTGAAATGTTATGACCGCAATTATCAGGTCGTGTAATGATAAGTCACGTCATGTCATGTAAGTAAAATCATGTAATGTCATGTTTCGTGATTCGATGTAATGTTATGCGAAGTAATTTAATGTAAACATGTGGACATGTGCGGATAATGCTGACACTACTGACTGTCGTTCGCAATGATATTGATATTAGTTGAGTGTTGATGCAATTGTTGAATTGGTGTGAATTGAGTTGTGTATTCCGTGAGTTATGTTGGGCCTTTAAAATCAGAGGGTAGTAAACAGCATTTTTCTCCACATATCGAATAGTATACAAGGCACACACAACACAAATCATATAATTCAACACAACAAAATATTCACTCATCAATTGCAATGTGTGTAAATTTCACCACTCAGCCTCATTCATATGCCTGATATATGACACTGAGCTGAATCAATCGTTAGCCATTATGTTGAATATATAAATGATAGCGAATTCGACAGCGAATTACGGTGTGTGATAGTGTAAAACACCAGTGAAATGCCACGACAAAAATTATCATATCATGCCCTTTATTGTCACGTCATTTCGTGTATTTCAAATCATGTAATGTCATGTGTTGTATTGTGATGTAATGTTTTGTGTGGTAAGGTAATGTGAACATGTGGACATGTTCTGATTATGCTGACACTACTGACTGTCATTTGTACTGATATCGATATTAGTTAAGTAATAGGGCAATTGTTGAATTGGTGTGAATTCAAATAAGTAATTGGTTATTGATGAAACAACTTAAAAATTAGGGTGGCATTGAATAGCATTTTCCTTCACGTTTTGGACGTATGCGAGGAACACACGACACAAATCATATAATTCAACACAACAAAATATTCACTCATCAATTGCAATGTATGTAAATTTCAC
>CM046068.1:2907738-2918319 GCA_025215515.1 Schistosoma japonicum
GATGATGCGACACTAGTGACTGTCATTCGCCTGTTTATTGATTATCAGATTTTATTTCAGGCGATTGAGTATTTGTGTGATCTTAAATAGCATCAGATGGTCAGATTATTATGCTTGAACATGTTTGAGACGGTGAACTGCACCACACACCGTATCGTTACAGTATACATGCACACACAACACAATTCACACAATCAAAACACAAAAGTAGGTCACTCATCTAATTGCAGTGATGTGTGAATCTCCACCACTCAGGCTTTCATTCATATGCCCGATATATGACACTGAACTGAGTCACTTCATTAGCCATGTATGATGAATGTATGATTGTAGGCGAATTTGTCAGCGACATTGCCGTGTGTGAATTGACATCAGTGAAATGCTACGACTACAATTATCAGTGTCACATCCATGTAATACAATGTCGTGTGTTGTCATGACATATTATGTTATGTTAGGTCCTTTATTGTAAACATGTGTACAAGTGCGGATGATGCTGACACTACTGACTGTCATTTGGCCTGGTATTGATGATAGATTATTTTTCTGGCGATTGATGATTCAATGTGATTTAAGAAAAGAAATAAATTGTGAGACATATAGCATTTACATGATTGAGACAGTGAACAGCACTCTCACACAGGTATCGCGACAGAATACTTAGCAAACACAACACAATTCACATAATTCAACACAACAAAATATTCACTCATCAATTGCAGTGTGTGTGAATCTCACCACTCAGCTTCATTCATATGCCCGATATATGACACTGAACTGAGTCACTCATTAGCCATTATGATGAATGTATGATTGTAGGCGAAGTTGTCAGCGGCTTGCCGTGTGTGAAATTGACATCAGTGAAATGCTACGACTACAATTATCATGTCACATCATGTAATACAATGTCGTGTGTTGTCATGACATATTATGTTATGTTAGGTCCTTTATTGTAAACATGTGTACAAGTGCGGATGATGCTGACACTACTGACTGTCATTTGGCCTGGTATTGATGATAGATTATTTTTCTGGCGATTGATGATTCAATGTGATTTGAGAAAAAAAATAAATTGTGAGACATATAGCATTTACATGATTGAGACAGTGAACAGCACTCTCACACAGGTATCGCTCAGAATACATGAGCAAACACAACACAATTCACATAATTCAACACAACAAAATATTCACTCATCAATTGCAGTGTGTGTGAATCTCACCACTCAGCTTCATTCATATGCCGATATATGACACTGAACTGAGTCACTCATTAGCCATTATGATGAATGTATTGATTGTAGGCGAATTTGTCAGTGGCTTGCCGTGTGTGAAATTGACATCAGTGAAATGCTACGACTACAATTATCATGTCACATCATGTAATACAATGTCGTGTGTTGTCATGACATATTATGTTATGTTAGGTCCTTTATTGTAAACATGTGTACAAGTGCGGATGATGCTGACACTACTGACTGTCATTTGGCCTGGTATTGATGATAGATTATTTTCTGGCGATTGATATTAATGGTGTGATCCTAAATGAGCAATTAGATGTTAGATTATCATTCTTGACATGTTTGAGACAGTGAACTGCACACACACACGTATCGTACAGTATACATAGCACACACAACACAATTCACACAATTCATTACAACAAAATATTCAATCATCAATTGCAGTGTGTGTGGATCTCACCACTCAGCTTCATTCATATGCATGATATATGACACTGAACTGAGTCACTCATTAGCCATTATCATGAATGTATGATTGTAGGCGAATTTGTCAGCAGCTTGCCGTGTGTGAAATTGACATCAGTGAAATGCTACGACTACAATTATCATGTCACATCATGTAATACAATGTCGTGTGTTGTTATGACATATTATGTTATGTTGGGTCCTTTATTGTAAACATGTGTACAAGTGCGGATGATGCTGTACACGACTGACTGTCATTCGGCTGTTATTGATTATAGAATTTATTTCAGGCGATTGATTATTTGGTGTGATCTTAAATGAGCAATTAGATGTCAGATTATTATTCTTGACATGTTTGAGACGGTGAACTGCACACTCACACACGTATCGTACAGTATACATGGCACACACAACACAATTCACACAATTCATACACAACAAAATATTCACTCATCAATTGCAGTGTGTGTGAATCTCACCACTCAGCTTCATTCATATGCACGATATATGACACTGAACTGAGTCACTCATTAGCCATTATCATGAATGTATGATTGTAGGCGAATTTGTCAGCAGCTTGCCGTGTGTGAAATTGACATCAGTGAAATGCTACGACTACAATTATCATGTCACATCATGTAATACAATGTCGTGTGTTGTTATGACATATTATGTATGTTGGGTCCTTTATTGTAAACATGTGTACAAGTGCGGATGATGCTGTCACTACTGACTGTCATTTTGGCTGTTATTGATTATAGATTTTATTTCAGGCGATTGATTATTTGGTGTGATCTTAAATGAGCAATTAGATGTCAGATTATTATTCTTGACATGTTTGAGACGGTGAACTGCACACTCACACACGTATCGTACAGTATACATGGCACACACAACACAATTCACACAATTCAACACAACAAAATATTCACTCATCAATTGCAGTGTGTGTGAATCTCACCACTCAGCTTCATTCATATGCACGATATATGACACTGAACTGAGTCACTCATTAGCCATTATCATGAATGTATGATTGTAGGCGAATTTGTCAGCAGCTTGCCGTGTGTGAAATTGACATCAGTGAAATGCTACGACTACAATTATCATGTCACATCATGTAATACAATGTCGTGTGTTGTTATGACATATTATGTTATGTTGGGTCCTTTATTGTAAACATGTGTACAAGTGCGGATGATGCTGTCACTACTGACTGTCATTCGGCCTGTTATTGATTATAGATTTTATTTCAGGCGATTGATTATTTGGTGTGATCTTAAATAAGCAATTAAATGTCAGATTATTATTCTTGACATGTTTGAGACAGTGAACTGCACACACACACGTATCGTACAGTATACATAGCACACACAACACAATTCACACAATTCAACACAACAAAATATTCACTCATCAATTGCAGTGTGTGTGAATCTCACCACTCAGCTTCATTCATATGCACGATATATGACACTGAACTGAGTCACTCATTAGCCATTATCATGAATGTATGATTGTAGGCGAATTTGTCAGCAGCTTGCCGTGTGTGAAATTGACATCAGTGAAATGCTACGACTACAATTATCATGTCACATCATGTAATACAATGTCGTGTGTTGTTATGACATATTATGTTATGTTGGGTCCTTTATTGTAAACATGTGTACAAGTGCGGATGATGCTGTACACTACTGACTGTCATTCGGCCTGTTATTGATTATAGATTTATTTCAGGCGATTGATTATTTGGTGTGATCTTAAATAAGCAATTAGATGTCAGATTATTATTCTTGACATGTTTGAGACGGTGAACTGCACACTCACACACGTATCGTACAGTATACATGGCACACACAACACAATTCACACAATTCAACACAACAAAATATTCACTCATCAATTGCAGTGTGTGTGAATCTCACCACTCAGCTTCATTCATATGCACGATATATGACACTGAACTGAGTCACTCATTAGCCATTATCATGAATGTATGATTGTAGGCGAATTTGTCAGCAGCTTGCCGTGTGTGAAATTGACATCAGTGAAATGCTACGACTACAATTATCATGTCACATCATGTAATACAATGTCGTGTGTTGTTATGACATATTATGTTATGTTGGGTCCTTTATTGTAAACATGTGTACAAGTGCGGATGATGCTGTCACTACTGACTGTCATTCGGCCTGTTATTGATTATAGATTTATTTCAGGCGATTGATTATTTGGTGTGATCTTAAATGAGCAATTAGATGTCAGATTATTATTCTTGACATGTTTGAGACGGTGAACTGCACACTCACACACGTATCGTACAGTATACATGGCACACACAACACAATTCACACAATTCAACACAACAAAATATTCACTCATCAATTGCAGTGTGTGTGAATCTCACCACTCAGCTTCATTCATATGCACGATATATGACACTGAACTGAGTCACTCATTAGCCATTATCATGAATGTATGATTGTAGGCGAATTTGTCAGCAGCTTGCCGTGTGTGAAATTGACATCAGTGAAATGCTACGACTACAATTATCATGTCACATCATGTAATACAATGTCGTGTGTTGTTATGACATATTATGTTATGTTGGGTCCTTTATTGTAAACATGTGTACAAGTGCGGATGATGCTGTCACTACTGACTGTCATTCGGCCTGTTATTGATTATAGATTTTATTTCAGGCGATTGATTATTTGGTGTGATCTGAAATGAGCATTAAGATTACAGATTATTATTCTTGACATGTTTGAGACGGTGAACTGCACACTCACACACGTATCGTACAGTATACATGGCACACACAACACAATTCACACAATTCAACACAACAAAATATTCACTCATCAATTGCAGTGTGTGTGAATCTCACCACTCAGCTTCATTCATATGCACGATATATGACACTGAACTGAGTCACTCATTAGCCATTATCATGAATGTATGATTGTAGGCGAATTTGTCAGCAGCTTGCCGTGTGTGAAATTGACATCAGTGAAATGCTACGACTACAATTATCATGTCACATCATGTAATACAATGTCGTGTGTTGTTATGACATATTATGTTATGTTGGGTCCTTTATTGTAAACATGTGTACAAGTGCGGATGATGCTGTCACTACTGACTGTCATTCGGCCTGTTATTGATTATAGATTTTATTTCAGGCGATTGATTATTTGGTGTGATCTTAAATGAGCAATTAGATGTCAGATTATTATTCTTGACATGTTTGAGACGGTGAACTGCACACTCACACACGTATCGTACAGTATACATGGCACACACAACACAATTCACACAATTCAACACAACAAAATATTCACTCATCAATTGCAGTGTGTGTGAATCTCACCACTCAGCTTCATTCATATGCACGATATATGACACTGAACTGAGTCACTCATTAGCCATTATCATGAATGTATGATTGTAGGCGAATTTGTCAGCAGCTTGCCGTGTGTGAAATTGACATCAGTGAAATGCTACGACTACAATTATCATGTCACATCATGTAATACAATGTCGTGTGTTGTTATGACATATTATGTTATGTTGGGTCCTTTATTGTAAACATGTGTACAAGTGCGGATGATGCTGTCACTACTGACTGTCATTCGGCCTGTTATTGATTATAGATTTATTTCAGGCGATTGATTATTTGGTGTGATCTTAAATAAGCAATTAGATGTCAGATTATTATTCTTGACATGTTTGAGACGGTGAACTGCACACTCACACACGTATCGTACAGTATACATGGCACACACAACACAATTCACACAATTCAACACAACAAAATATTCACTCATCAATTGCAGTGTGTGTGAATCTCACCACTCAGCTTCATTCATATGCACGATATATGACACTGAACTGAGTCACTCATTAGCCATTATCATGAATGTATGATTGTAGGCGAATTTGTCAGCAGCTTGCCGTGTGTGAAATTGACATCAGTGAAATGCTACGACTACAATTATCATGTCACATCATGTAATACAATGTCGTGTGTTGTTATGACATATTATGTTATGTTGGGTCCTTTATTGTAAACATGTGTACAAGTGCGGATGATGCTGTCACTACTGACTGACATTCGGCCAGTTATTGATTATAGATTAATCTTCAGCCGATTGATTATTTGGTGTGATCTGAAATAAGCAATTAGATGTCAGATTATTATTCTTGACATGTTTGAGACGGTGAACTGCACACTCACACACGTATCGTACAGTATACATGGCACACACAACACAATTCACACAATTCAACACAACAAAATATTCACTCATCAATTGCAGTGTGTGTGAATCTCACCACTCAGCTTCATTCATATGCACGATATATGACACTGAACTGAGTCACTCATTAGCCATTATCATGAATGTATGATTGTAGGCGAATTTGTCAGCAGCTTGCCGTGTGTGAAATTGACATCAGTGAAATGCTACGACTACAATTATCATGTCACATCATGTAATACAATGTCGTGTGTTGTTATGACATATTATGTTATGTTGGGTCCTTTATTGTAAACATGTGTACAAGTGCGGATGATGCTGTCACTACTGACTGTCATTCGGCCTGTTATTGATTATAGATTTTATTTCAGGCGATTGATTATTTGGTGTGATCTTAAATGAGCAATTAGATGTCAGATTATTATTCTTGACATGTTTGAGACAGGTGAACATGCACACTCACACACGTATCGTACAGTATACATGGCACACACAACACAATTCACACAATTCAACACAACAAAATATTCACTCATCAATTGCAGTGTGTGTGAATCTCACCACTCAGCTTCATTCATATGCACGATATATGACACTGAACTGAGTCACTCATTAGCCATTATCATGAATGTATGATTGTAGGCGAATTTGTCAGCAGCTTGCCGTGTGTGAAATTGACATCAGTGAAATGCTACGACTACAATTATCATGTCACATCATGTAATACAATGTCGTGTGTTGTTATGACATATTATGTAATGTTGGGTCCTTTATTGTAAACATGTGTACAAGTGCGGATGATGCTGACACTACTGACTGTCATTCGGCCTGTTATTGATTATAGATTAATCTTCAAACGATTGATTATTTGGTGTGATCTTAAATAAGCAATTAAATGTCAGATTATTATTCTTGACATGTTTGAGACAGTGAACTGCACACTCACACACGTATCGGACAGTATACATGGCACACACAACACAATTCACACAATTCAACACAACAAAATATTCACTCATCAATTGCAGTGTGTGTGAATCTCACCACTCAGCTTCATTCATATGCACGATATATGACACTGAACTGAGTCACTCATTAGCCATTATCATGAATGTATGATTGTAGGCGAATTTGTCAGCAGCTTGCCGTGTGTGAAATTGACATCAGTGAAATGCTACGACTACAATTATCATGTCACATCATGTAATACAATGTCGTGTGTTGTTATGACATATTATGTTATGTTGGGTCCTTTATTGTAAACATGTGTACAAGTGCGGATGATGCTGTCACTACTGACTGTCATTCGGCCTGTTATTGATTATAGATTTTATTTCAGGCGATTGATTATTTGGTGTGATCTTAAATGAGCAATTCAGATGTCAGATTATTATTCTTGACATGTTTGAGACGGTGAACTGCACACTCACACACGTATCGTACAGTATACATGGCACACACAACACAATTCACACAATTCAACACAACAAAATATTCACTCATCAATTGCAGTGTGTGTGAATCTCACCACTCAGCTTCATTCATATGCACGATATATGACACTGAACTGAGTCACTCATTAGCCATTATCATGAATGTATGATTGTAGGCGAATTTGTCAGCAGCTTGCCGTGTGTGAAATTGACATCAGTGAAATGCTACGACTACAATTATCATGTCACATCATGTAATACAATGTCGTGTGTTGTTATGACATATTATGTTATGTTGGGTCCTTTATTGTAAACATGTGTACAAGTGCGGATGATGCTGACACTACTGACTGTCATTCGGCCTGTTATTGATTATAGAATTTATTTCAGGCGATTGATTATTTGGTGTGATCTTAAATGAGCAATTAGATGTCAGATTATTATTCTTGACATGTTTGAGACAGGTGAACTGCACACTCACACACGTATCGTACAGTATACATGGCACACACAACACAATTCACACAATTCAACACAACAAAATATTCACTCATCAATTGCAGTGTGTGTGAATCTCACCACTCAGCTTCATTCATATGCACGATATATGACACTGAACTGAGTCACTCATTAGCCATTATCATGAATGTATGATTGTAGGCGAATTTGTCAGCAGCTTGCCGTGTGTGAAATTGACATCAGTGAAATGCTACGACTACAATTATCATGTCACATCATGTAATACAATGTCGTGTGTTGTTATGACATATTATGTTATGTTGGGTCCTTTATTGTAAACATGTGTACAAGTGCGGATGATGCTGTCACTACTGACTGTCATTCGGCCTGTTATTGATTATAGATTTATTTCAGGCGATTGATTATTTGGTGTGATCTTAAATGAGCAATTAGATGTCAGATTATTATTCTTGACATGTTTGAGACGGTGAACTGCACACTCACACACGTATCGTACAGTATACATGGCACACACAACACAATTCACACAATTCAACACAACAAAATATTCACTCATCAATTGCAGTGTGTGTGAATCTCACCACTCAGCTTCATTCATATGCACGATATATGACACTGAACTGAGTCACTCATTAGCCATTATCATGAATGTATGATTGTAGGCGAATTTGTCAGCAGCTTGCCGTGTGTGAAATTGACATCAGTGAAATGCTACGACTACAATTATCATGTCACATCATGTAATACAATGTCGTGTGTTGTTATGACATATTATGTAATGTTGGGTCCTTTATTGTAAACATGTGTACAAGTGCGGATGATGCTGTACACTACTGACTGTCATTTCGGCCTGTTATTGATTATAGATTTATTTCAGCGATTGATTATTTGGTGTGATCTTAAATGAGCAATTAAATGTCAGATTATTATTCTTGACATGTTTGAGACGGTGAACTGCACACTCACACACGTATCGTACAGTATACATGGCACACACAACACAATTCACACAATTCAACACAACAAAATATTCACTCATCAATTGCAGTGTGTGTGAATCTCACCACTCAGCTTCATTCATATGCACGATATATGACACTGAACTGAGTCACTCATTAGCCATTATCATGAATGTATGATTGTAGGCGAATTTGTCAGCAGCTTGCCGTGTGTGAAATTGACATCAGTGAAATGCTACGACTACAATTATCATGTCACATCATGTAATACAATGTCGTGTGTTGTTATGACATATTATGTTATGTTGGGTCCTTTATTGTAAACATGTGTACAAGTGCGGATGATGCTGTCACTACTGACTGTCATTCGGCCTGTTATTGATTATAGATTTTATTTCGAAGGATTGATTATTTGGTGTGATCTTAAATGAGCAATTAGATGTCAGATTATTATTCTTGACATGTTTGAGACAGTGAACAGCACACTCACACACGTATCGGACAGTATACATGGCACACACAACACAATTCACACAATTCAACACAACAAAATATTCACTCATCAATTGCAGTGTGTGTGAATCTCACCACTCAGCTTCATTCATATGCACGATATATGACACTGAACTGAGTCACTCATTAGCCATTATCATGAATGTATGATTGTAGGCGAATTTGTCAGCAGCTTGCCGTGTGTGAAATTGACATCAGTGAAATGCTACGACTACAATTATCATGTCACATCATGTAATACAATGTCGTGTGTTGTTATGACATATTATGTTATGTTGGGTCCTTATTGTAAACATGTGTACAAGTGCGGATGATGCTGTACACTACTGACTGTCATTCGGCCTGTTATTGATTATAGATTTATTTCAGGCGATTGATTATTTGGTGTGATCTTAAATAAGCAATTCAGATGTCAGATTATTATTCTTGACATGTTTGAGACGGTGAACTGCACACTCACACACGTATCGTACAGTATACATGGCACACACAACACAATTCACACAATTCAACACAACAAAATATTCACTCATCAATTGCAGTGTGTGTGAATCTCACCACTCAGCTTCATTCATATGCACGATATATGACACTGAACTGAGTCACTCATTAGCCATTATCATGAATGTATGATTGTAGGCGAATTTGTCAGCAGCTTGCCGTGTGTGAAATTGACATCAGTGAAATGCTACGACTACAATTATCATGTCACATCATGTAATACAATTTCGTGTGTTGTATGACATATTATGTTATGTTAGGTCTTTATTGTAAACATGTGTACAAGTGCGGATTATGCTGACACTTACTGAATGTCATTTGGGACGTGTCACTGATGATAGGATTATTTCACAGGGGATTGATGTATCAATGGTGATTTAGAGGAAGCAATAAATGTGCAGGCATTATAGCATTCTTACATTGATTGAGACCGGTGAAACTGCCACTCTCACACACGTATCGGACAGTATAACATGGCCAACACAACACAATTCACACTAAAGTCAACACAACAAAATATTCACTCATCAATTGCAGTGTGTGTGGAATTCTTCACCACTCAGCTTCATTCATATGCACGATATATGACACTGAACTGAGTCACTCATTAGCCATTATCATGAATGTATGATTGTAGGCGAATTTGTCAGCAGCTTGCCGTGTGTGAAATTGACATCAGTGAAATGCTACGACTACAATTATCATGTCACATCATGTAATACAAT
>CM046068.1:2926219-3043881 GCA_025215515.1 Schistosoma japonicum
TAGTGTCAGCATCATCCGCACTTGTACACATGTTTACAATAAAGGACCTAACATAACATAATATGTCATGACAACACACGAAATTGTATTACATGATGTGACATGATAATTTCAGTCGTAGCATTTCACTGATGTCAATTTCACACACGGCAAGTCGCTGACCAATTCGCTAACAATCATACATTCATCATAATGGCTAATGAGTGACTCAGTTCAGTGTCATATATCGGGCATATGAATGAAGCTGAGTGGTGAGATTCACACACACTGCAATTGATGAGTGAATATTTTGTTGTGTTGAATTGTGTGAATTGTGTTGTGTGTGCCATGTATACTGTACGATCCGTGTGTAAATGTGCTGTTCACTGGTTCAACCATGTGAACGCTATTTATCTCACACCAATAGCCAACCTTGAATCACAACAATTCATCAATCGCCTGTGAAATAACCTATCATCTGTAACGGTTTAAACGACAGTCAGTAGTGTCAGCATCATCCGCACTTGTACACATGTTTACAATAAAGATCCTAACATAACATAATATGTCATGACAACACACGAAATTGTATTACATGATGTGACATGATAATTGCAGTCGTAGCATTTCACTGATGTCAATTTCACACACGGCAAGTCGCTGACCAATTCGCTAACAATCATACATTCATCATAATGGCCAATGAGTGACTCAGTTCAGTGTCATATATCGGGCATATGAATGAAGCTGAGTGGTGAGATTCACACACACTGCAATTGATGAGTGAATATTTTGTTGTGTTGAATTGTGTGAATTGTGTTGTGTGTGCCATGTATACTGTACGATCCGTGTGTAAATGTGCTGTTCACTGGTTCAACCATGTGAACGCTATTTATCTCACACCAATAGCCAACCTTGAATCACAACAATTCATCAATCGCCTGTGAAATAACCTATCATCTGTAACGGTTTAAACGACAGTCATTAGTGTCAGCATCATCCGCACTTGTACACATGTTACAATAAAGGACCTAACATAACATAATATGTCATGACAACACACGAAATTGTATTACATGATGTGACATGATAATTGCAGTCGTAGCATTTCACTGATGTCAATTTCACACACGGCAAGTCGCTGACCAATTCGCTAACAATCATACATTCATCATAATGGCCAATGAGTGACTCAGTTCAGTGTCATATATCGGGCATATGAATGAAGCTGAGTGGTGAGATTCACACACACTGCAATTGATGAGTGAATATTTTGTTGTGTTGAATTGTGTGAATTGTGTTGTGTGTGCCATGTATACTGTACGATCCGTGTGTAATGTGCTGTTCACTGGTTCAACCATGTGAACGCTATTTATCTCACACCAATAGCCAACCTTGAATCACAACAATTCATCGATCGCCTGTGAAATAACCTATCATCTGTAACGGTTTAAACGACAGTCATTAGTGTCAGCATCATCCGCACTTGTACACATGTTTACAATAAAGGACCTAACATAACATAATATGTCATGACAACACACGAAATTGTATTACATGATGTGACATGATAATTGCAGTCGTAGCATTTCACTGATGTCAATTTCACACACGGCAAGTCGCTGACCAATTCGCTAACAATCATACATTCATCATAATGGCCAATGAGTGACTCAGTTCAGTGTCATATATCGGGCATATGAATGAAGCTGAGTGGTGAGATTCACACACACTGCAATTGATGAGTGAATATTTTGTTGTGTTGAATTGTGTGAATTGTGTTGTGTGTGCCATGTATACTGTACGATCCGTGTGTAAATGTGCTGTTCACTGGTTCAACCATGTGAACGCTATTTATCTCACACCAATAGCCAACCTTGAATCACAACAATTCATCAATCGCCTGTGAAATAACCTATCATCTGTAACGGTTTAAACGACAGTCAGTAGTGTCAGCATCATCCGCACTTGTACACATGTTTACAATAAAGGACCTAACATAACATAATATGTCATGACAACACACGACATTGTATTACATGATGTGACATGATAATTGCAGTCGTAGCATTTCACTGATGTCAATTTCACACACGGCAAGTCGCTGACCAATTCGCTAACAATCATACATTCATCATAATGGCCAATGAGTGACTCAGTTCAGTGTCATATATCGGGCATATGAATGAAGCTGAGTGGTGAGATTCACACACACTGCAATTGATGAGTGAATATTTTGTTGTGTTGAATTGTGTGAATTGTGTTGTGTGTGCCATGTATACTGTACGATCCGTGTGTAAATGTGCTGTTCACTGGTTCAACCATGTGAACGCTATTTATCTCACACCAATAGCCAACCTTGAATCACAACAATTCATCAATCGCCTGTGAAATAACCTATCATCTGTAACGGTTTAAACGACAGTCATTAGTGTCAGCATCATCCGCACTTGTACACATGTTTACAATAAAGGACCTAACATAACATAATATGTCATGACAACACACGAAATTGTATTACATGATGTGACATGATAATTGCAGTCGTAGCATTTCACTGATGTCAATTTCACACACGGCAAGTCGCTGACCAATTCGCTAACAATCATACATTCATCATAATGGCTAATGAGTGACTCAGTTCAGTGTCATATATCGGGCATATGAATGAAGCTGAGTGGTGAGATTCACACACACTGCAATTGATGAGTGAATATTTTGTTGTGTTGAATTGTGTGAATTGTGTTGTGTGTGCCATGTATACTGTACGATCCGTGTGTAAATGTGCTGTTCACTGGTTCAACCATGTGAACGCTATTTATCTCACACCAATAGCCAACCTTGAATCACAACAATTCATCAATCGCCTGTGAAATAACCTATCATCTGTAACGGTTTAAACGACAGTCAGTAGTGTCAGCATCATCCGCACTTGTACACATGTTTACAATAAAGAACCTAACATAACATAATATGTCATGACAACACACGAAATTGTATTACATGATGTGACATGATAATTGTAGTCGTAGCATTTCACTGATGTCAATTTCACACACGGCAAGTCGCTGACCAATTCGCTAACAATCATACATTCATCATAATGGCTAATGAGTGACTCAGTTCAGTGTCATATATCAGGCATATGAATGAAGCTGAGTGGTGAGATTCACACACACTGCAATTGATGAGTGAATATTTTGTTGTGTTGAATTGTGTGAATTGTGTTGTGTGTGCCATGTATACTGTACGATCCGTGTGTAAATGTGCTGTTCACTGGTTCAACCATGTGAACGCTATTTATCTCACACCAATAGCCAACCTTGAATCACAACAATTCATCAATCGCCTGTGAAATAACCTATCATCTGTACGGTTTAAACGACAGTCATTAGTGTCAGCATCATCCGCACTTGTACACATGTTTACAATAAAGAACCTAACATAACATAATATGTCATGACAACACACGAAATTGTATTACATGATGTGACATGATAATTGTAGTCGTAGCATTTCACTGATGTCAATTTCACACACGGCATGTCGCTGACAAATTCGCCTACAATCATACATTCATCATAATGGCTAATGAGTGACTCAGTTCAGTGTCATATATCGGGCATATGAATGAAGCTGAGTGGTGAGATTCACACACACTGCAATTGATGAGTGAATATTTTGTTGTGTTGTATTATGTGAATTGTGTTGTGTGTGCCATGTATACTGTACGATGCGTGTGTAAATGTGCTGTTCACTGGTTCAACCATGTGAACGCTATTTATCTCACACCAATTGCCTTATCTTGAATCACAACAATTCATCGATCGCCTGTGAAATAACCTATCATCTGTAACGGTTTAAACGACAGTCAGTAGTGTCAGCATCATCCGCACTTGTACACATGTTTACAATAAAGAACCTAACATAACATAATATGTCATGACAACACACGAAATTGTATTACATGATGTGACATGATAATTGTAGTCGTAGCATTTCACTGATGTCAATTTCACACACGGCATGTCGCTGACAAATTCGCTACAATCATACATTCATCATAATGGCTAATGAGTGACTCAGTTCAGTGTCATATATCGGGCATATGAATGAAGCTGAGTGGTGAGATTCACACACACTGCAATTGATGAGTGAATATTTTGTTGTGTTGAATTGTGTGAATTGTGTTGTGTGTGCCATGTATACTGTACGATCCGTGTGTAAATGTGCTGTTCACTGGTTCAACCATGTGAACGCTATTTATCTCACACCAATAGCCAACCTTGAATCACAACAATTCATCAATCGCCTGTGAAATAACCTATCATCTGTAACGGTTTAAACGACAGTCATTAGTGTCAGCATCATCCGCACTTGTACATATGTTACAATAAAGAACCTAACATAACATAATATGTCATGACAACACACGAAATTGTATTACATGATGTGACATGATAATTGTAGTCGTAGCATTTCACTGATGTCAATTTCACACACGGCAAGTCGCTGACCAATTCGCTAACAATCATACATTCATCATAATGGCTAATGAGTGACTCAGTTCAGTGTCATATATCGGGCATATGAATGAAGCTGAGTGGTGAGATTCACACACACTGCAATTGATGAGTGAATATTTTGTTGTGTTGAATTATGTGAATTGTGTTGTGTGTGCCACGTATACTGTCCAAAACTTGTGTGAGTGTGCTGTTCACTGTCTCAATCATGTCACGTATATTTATCTCACACCAACTGTTAAATCGAATTCACACCAATACAACAATTGTTCGCGAAATAACCTATCAATAATACTAGGCACAATGACAGTCAGTAGTGTCATCATCATGCGCACTTGTACACATTTTTTTACAATAAAGAACCTAACATAACATAATATGTCATGACAACACACGACATTGTATTACATGATGTGACATGATAATTGTAGTCGTAGCATTTCACTGATGTCAATTTCACACACGGCAAGTCGCTGACAAATTCGCCTACAATCATACATTCATCATAATGGCTAATGAGTGACTCAGTTCAGTGTCATATATCGGGCATATGAATGAAGCTGAGTGGTGAGATTCACACACACTGCAATTGATGAGTGAATATTTTGTTGTGTTGTAATTATGTGAATTGTGTTGTGTTTGCCATTTATGGCTGTGCGAAAACTTGTGTTGAGTGCTTGTCACTGTATCAATCATATAATGCTTTGTCCCACTGTATTTTTTTCCCCTCAAATCACATTGAATCATCATCGCTAAAAATTCATCTGTCATCATATGGAGGGTAAATGACAGTCATTTGAGTCAGAATTATCCGCACTTGTACACATGTTAACAATAAAGGACCTAACATAACATAATATGTCATGACAACACACGACATTGTATTACATGATGTGACATGATAATTGTAGTCGTAGCATTTCACTGATGTCAATTTCACACACGGCAAGTCGCTGACAACTTCGTCAACATTCATACATTCATCATAAAGGCTAATGAGTGACTCAGTTCAGTGTCATATTATCGGCATATGAATGAAGCTGAGTGGTGAGATTCACACACACTGCAATTGATGAGTGAATATTTTGTTGTGTTGAATTATGTGAATTGTGTTGTGTGTGCCATGTATTACTGTACGATCCGTGTGTAAATGTGCTGTTCACTGGTTCAACCATGTGAACGCTATTTATCTCACACCAATAGCCAACCTTGAATCACAACAATTCATCAATCGCCTGTGAAATAACCTATCATCTGTAACGGTTTAAACGACAGTCATTAGTGTCAGCATCATCCGCACTTGTACACATGTTTACAATAAAGGACCTAACATAACATAATATGTCATGACAACACACGAAATTGTATTACATGATGTGACATGATAATTGCTAGTCGTAGCATTTCACTGATGTCAATTTCACACACGGCAAGTCGCTGACCAATTCGCCTAACAATCATACATTCATCATAATGGCCAATGAGTGACTCAGTTCAGTGTCATATATCGGGCATATGAATGAAGCTGAGTGGTGAGATTCACACACACTGCAATTGATGAGTGAATATTTTGTTGTGTTGAATTGTGTGAATTGTGTTGTGTGTGCCATGTATACTGTACGATCCGTGTGTAAATGTGCTGTTCACTGGTTCAACCATGTGAACGCTATTTATCTCACACCAATAGCCAACCTTGAATCACAACAATTCATCAATCGCCTGTGAAATAACCTATCATCTGTAACGGTTTAAACGACAGTCATTAGTGTCAGCATCATCCGCACTTGTACACATGTTACAATAAAGGACCTAACATAACATAATATGTCATGACAACACACGAATTGTATTACATGATGTGACATGATAATTGCAGTCGTAGCATTTCACTGATGTCAATTTCACACACGGCAAGTCGCTGACCAATTCGCTAACAATCATACATTCATCATAATGGCCAATGAGTGACTCAGTTCAGTGTCATATATCGGGCATATGAATGAAGCTGAGGTGGTGAGATTCACACACACTGCAATTGATGAGTGACTATTTTGTTGTGTTGAATTGTGTGAATTGTTTGTGTGTGCCATGTATACTGTACGATCCCTTGTGTAAATGTGCTGTTCACTGGTTTCAACCATGTGAAATGCTATTATCTCACACCATTAGCCAATCCTTGAATCACAACAATTCATCAATCGCCTGTGAAATAATCTATCATCAATACCAGGCCAAATGACAGTCAGTAGTGTCAGCATCATCCGCACTTGTACACATGTTTACAATAAAGGACCTAACATAACATAATATGTCATGACAACACACGACATTGTATTACATGATGTGACATGATAATTGTAGTCGTAGCATTTCACTGATGTCAATTTCACACACGGCAAGCCACTGACAACTTCGCCTACAATCATACATTCATCATAATGGCTAATGAGTGACTCAGTTCAGTGTCATATATCGGGCATATGAATGAAGCTGAGTGGTGAGATTCACACACACTGCAATTGATGAGTGAATATTTTGTTGTGTTGAATTATGTGAATTGTGTTGTGTGTGCCATGTATGCTGTGCGATACGTGTGTAAAGTGCTGTTCACTGTCTCAACCATGTGAAAGCTATTAATCTGACATCTAATTGCTTATTTCAGATCACACACAATTCATCAATCGCCTTGAAGATAAATCTATAATGAATAACAGGCCGAATGACAGTCAGTAGTGTCAGCATCATCCGCACTTGTACACATGTTTACAATAAAGGACCCAACATAACATAATATGTCATAACAACACACGACATTGTATACAGTGATGTGACATGATAATTGTAGTCGTAGCATTTCACTGATGTCAATTTCACACACGGCAAGCTGCTGACAAATTCGCCTACAATCATACATTCATGATAATGGCTAATGAGTGACTCAGTTCAGTGTCATATATCGTGCATATGAATGAAGCTGAGTGGTGAGATTCACACACACTGCAATTGATGAGTGAATATTTTGTTGTGTTGAATTGTGTGAATTGTGTTGTGTGTGCCATGTATACTGTACGATACGTGTGTGAGTGTGCAGTTCACTGTCTCAAACATGTCAAGAATAATAATCTGACATCTAATTGCTTATTTCAGATCACACAAATTCATCAATCGTTCTGAAGATTAATCTATAATGAATAACAGGCCGAATGACAGTCAGTAGTGTCAGCATCATCCGCACTTGTACACATGTTTACAATAAAGGACCCAACATAACATAATATGTCATAACAACACACGACATTGTATTACATGATGTGACATGATAATTGTAGTCGTAGCATTTCACTGATGTCAATTTCACACACGGCAAGCTGCTGACAAATTCGCCTACAATCATACATTCATGATAATGGCTAATGAGTGACTCAGTTCAGTGTCATATATCGTGCATATGAATGAAGCTGAGTGGTGAGATTCACACACACTGCAATTGATGAGTGAATATTTTGTTGTGTTGAATTGTGTGAATTGTGTTGTGTGTGCCATGTATACTGTCCGATACGTGTGTGAGTGTGCTGTTCACTGTCTCAAACATGTCAAGAATAATAATCTGACATCTAATTGCTTATTTCAGATCACACAAATTCATCAATTGTTCTGAAGATAATCTATAATGAATAACAGGCCGAATGACAGTCAGTCGTGTCAGCATCATCCGCACTTGTACACATGTTTACAATAAAGGACACAACATAACATAATATGTCATGACAACACACGACATTGTATTACATGATGTGACATGATAATTGTAGTCGTAGCATTTCACTGATGTCAATTTCACACACGGCAAGCTGCTGACAAATTCGCCTACAATCATACATTCATGATAATGGCTAATGAGTGACTCAGTTCAGTGTCATATATCGTGCATATGAATGAAGCTGAGTGGTGAGATTCACACACACTGCAATTGATGAGTGAATATTTTGTTGTGTTGAATTGTGTGAATTGTGTTGTGTGTGCCATGTATACTGTCCGATACGTGTGTGAGTGTGCTGTTCACTGTCTCAAACATGTCAAGAATAATAATCTGACATTTAATTGCTTATTTCAGATCACACAATTCATCAATCGTTTGAAGATCAATCTATAATCATAACAGGCCCAATGACAGTCAGTAGTGACAGCATCATCCGCACTTGTACACATGTTTACAATAAAGGACCCAACATTACATAATATGTCATGAACAACACACGACATTGTATTACATGATGTGACATGATAATTGTAGTCGTAGCATTTCACTGATGTCAATTTCACACACGGCAAGCTGCTGACAAATTCGCCTACAATCATACATTCATGATAATGGCTAATGAGTGACTCAGTTCAGTGTCATATATCGTGCATATGAATGAAGCTGAGTGGTGAGATTCACACACACTGCAATTGATGAGTGAATATTTTGTTGTGTTGAATTGTGTGAATTGTGTTGTGTGTGCCATGTATACTGTACGATACGTGTGTGAGTGTGCTGTTCACTGTCTCAAACATGTCAAGAATATAATCTGACATTAATTGCTTCATTTCAGATCACACCAAATTCATCAATCGCCTTGAAATAAATCTATAATCAATAACAGGCCGAATGACAGTCAGTAGTGTCAGCATCATCCGCACTTGTACACATGTTTACAATAAAGGACACAACATAACATAATATGTCATGACAACACACGACATTGTATTACATGATGTGACATGATAATTGTAGTCGTAGCATTTCACTGATGTCAATTTCACACACGGCAAGCTGCTGACAAATTCGCCTACAATCATACATTCATGATAATGGCTAATGAGTGACTCAGTTCAGTGTCATATATCGTGCATATGAATGAAGCTGAGTGGTGAGATTCACACACACTGCAATTGATGAGTGAATATTTTGTTGTGTTGAATTGTGTGAATTGTGTTGTGTGTGCCATGTATACTGTCCGATACGTGTGTGAGTGTGCTGTTCACCGTCTCAAACATGTCAAGAATAATAATCTGACATTTAATTGCTTATTTCAGATCACACAAATTCATCAATCGTTCGAAGATTGATCTATAATGAATAACAGGCCGAATGACAGTCAGTAGTGTCAGCATCATCCGCACTTGTACACATGTTTACAATAAAGGACCCAACATAACATAATATGTCATGACAACACACGACATTGTATTACATGATGTGACATGATAATTGTAGTCGTAGCATTTCACTGATGTCAATTTCACACACGGCAAGCTGCTGACAAATTCGCCTACAATCATACATTCATGATAATGGCTAATGAGTGACTCAGTTCAGTGTCATATATCGTGCATATGAATGAAGCTGAGTGGTGAGATTCACACACACTGCAATTGATGAGTGAATATTTTGTTGTGTTGAATTGTGTGAATTGTGTTGTGTGTGCCATGTATACTGTCCGATACGTGTGTGAGTGTGCTGTTCACTGTCTCAAACATGTCAAGAATAATAATCTGACATTTAATTGCTTATTTCAGATCACACAAATTCATCAATCGGTCTGAAGATAATCTATAATAATAACAGGCCGAATGACAGTCAGTAGTGTCAGCATCATCCGCACTTGTACACATGTTTACAATAAAGGACCCAACATAACATAATATGTCATAACAACACACGACATTGTATTACATGATGTGACATGATAATTGTAGTCGTAGCATTTCACTGATGTCAATTTCACACACGGCAAGCTGCTGACAAATTCGCCTACAATCATACATTCATGATAATGGCTAATGAGTGACTCAGTTCAGTGTCATATATCGTGCATATGAATGAAGCTGAGTGGTGAGATTCACACACACTGCAATTGATGAGTGAATATTTTGTTGTGTTGAATTGTGTGAATTGTGTTGTGTGTGCCATGTATACTGTCCGATACGTGTGTGAGTGTGCTGTTCACTGTCTCAAACATGTCAAGAATATAATCTGACATTTAATTGCTTATTTCAGATCACAACAATTCATCAATGGTTTGAAGATCAATCTGTCACTAATAACAGGCTGAATGACAGTCAGATGTGTCAGCATCATCCGCACTTGTACACATGTTTACAATAAAGGACCCAACATAACATAATATGTCATAACAACACACGACATTGTATCACGTGATGTGACATGATAATTGTAGTCGTAGCATTTCACTGATGTCAATTTCACACACGGCAAGCTGCTGACAAATTCGCCTACAATCATACATTCATGATAATGGCTAATGAGTGACTCAGTTCAGTGTCATATATCGTGCATATGAATGAAGCTGAGTGGTGAGATTCACACACACTGCAATTGATGAGTGAATATTTTGTTGTGTTGAATTGTGTGAATTGTGTTGTGTGTGCCATGTATACTGTCCGATACGTGTGTGAGTGTGCTGTTCACTGTCTCAAACATGTCAAGAATAATTAATCTGACATTTAATTGCTTATATCAGATCACACCAATTCATCAATCGTTTGAAGATTAATCTATCAATAATAACAGGCCGAATGACAGTCAGTAGTGTCAGCATCATCCGCACTTGTACACATGTTTACAATAAAGGACACAACATAACATAATATGTCATAACAACACACGACATTGTATTACATGATGTGACATGATAATTGTAGTCGTAGCATTTCACTGATGTCAATTTCACACACGGCAAGCTGCTGACAAATTCGCCTACAATCATACATTCATGATAATGGCTAATGAGTGACTCAGTTCAGTGTCATATATCGTGCATATGAATGAAGCTGAGTGGTGAGATTCACACACACTGCAATTGATGAGTGAATATTTTGTTGTGTTGAATTGTGTGAATTGTGTTGTGTGTGCCATGTATACTGTACGATACGTGTGTGAGTGTGCTGTTCACTGTCTCAAACATGTCAAGAATATATATCTGACATTAATTGCTTATTTCAGATCACACAATTCATCAATCGCTTTGAAGATAATCTATCATCTAATAACAGCGAAATGACAGTCAGTAGTGTCAGCATCATCCGCACTTGTACACATGTTTACAATAAAGGACCCAACATAACATAATATGTCATGACAACACACGACATTGTATTACATGATGTGACATGATAATTGTAGTCGTAGCATTTCACTGATGTCAATTTCACACACGGCAAGCTGCTGACAAATTCGCCTACAATCATACATTCATGATAATGGCTAATGAGTGACTCAGTTCAGTGTCATATATCGTGCATATGAATGAAGCTGAGTGGTGAGATTCACACACACTGCAATTGATGAGTGAATATTTTGTTGTGTTGAATTGTGTGAATTGTGTTGTGTGTGCCATGTATACTGTACGATACGTGTGTGAGTGTGCTGTTCACTGTCTCAAACATGTCAAGAATATATATCTGACATTTAATTGCTTATTTCAGATCACACTAATTCATCAATCGCTCGAAGATAATCTATAATCAATAACAGGCCGAATGACAGTCAGTAGTGTCAGCATCATCCGCACTTGTACACATGTTTACAATAAAGGACCCTAACATAACATAATATGTCATGACAACACACGACATTGTATTACATGATGTGACATGATAATTGTAGTCGTAGCATTTCACTGATGTCAATTCACACACGGCAAGCTGCTGACAAATTCGCCTACAATCATACATTCATGATAATGGCTAATGAGTGACTCAGTTCAGTGTCATATATCGTGCATATGAATGAAGCTGAGTGGTGAGATTCACACACACTGCAATTGATGAGTGAATATTTTTGTTGTGTTGAATTGTGTGAATTGTGTTGTGTGTGCCATGTATACTGTCCGATACGTGTGTGAGTGTGCATGTTCACCTGTCTCAAACATGTCAAGAATATAATAATCTGACATTTAATTGCTCATTTCAGATCACACAAATTCATCAATGGTTCGAAGATGATCTAGTCAATGAATAACAGGCCGATGACAGTCAGTAGTGTCAGCATCATCCGCACTTGTACACATGTTTACAATAAAGGACCCAACATAACATAATATGTCATAACAACACACGACATTGTATTACAGTGATGTGACATGATAATTGTAGTCGTAGCATTTCACTGATGTCAATTTCACACACGGCAAGCTGCTGACAAATTCGCCTACAATCATACATTCATGATAATGGCTAATGAGTGACTCAGTTCAGTGTCATATATCGTGCATATGAATGAAGCTGAGTGGTGAGATTCACACACACTGCAATTGATGAGTGAATATTTTGTTGTGTTGAATTGTGTGAATTGTGTTGTGTGTGCCATGTATACTGTCCGATACGTGTGTGAGTGTGCTGTTCACTGTCTCAAACATGTCAAGAATATAATCTGACATTTAATTGCTTATTTCAGATCACACAAATTCATCAATCGTTCGAAGATTAATCTATAATGAATAACAGGCCGAATGACAGTCAGTAGTGTCAGCATCATCCGCACTTGTACACATGTTTACAATAAAGGACCCAACATAACATAATATGTCATGAACAACACACGACATTGTATTACATGATGTGACATGATAATTGTAGTCGTAGCATTTCACTGATGTCAATTTCACACACGGCAAGCTGCTGACAAATTCGCCTACAATCATACATTCATGATAATGGCTAATGAGTGACTCAGTTCAGTGTCATATATCGTGCATATGAATGAAGCTGAGTGGTGAGATTCACACACACTGCAATTGATGAGTGAATATTTTGTTGTGTTGAATTGTGTGAATTGTGTTGTGTGTGCCATGTATACTGTCCGATACGTGTGTGAGTGTGCTGTTCACTGTCTCAAACATGTCAAGAATAATAATCTGACATTAATTGCTTATTTCAGATCACACAATTCATCAATCGTTCGAAGATTAATCTATAATGAATAACAGGCCGAATGACAGTCAGTAGTGTCAGCATCATCCGCACTTGTACACATGTTTACAATAAAGGACACAACATAACATAATATGTCATAACAACACACGACATTGTATTACATGATGTGACATGATAATTGTAGTCGTAGCATTTCACTGATGTCAATTTCACACACGGCAAGCTGCTGACAAATTCGCCTACAATCATACATTCATGATAATGGCTAATGAGTGACTCAGTTCAGTGTCATATATCGTGCATATGAATGAAGCTGAGTGGTGAGATTCACACACACTGCAATTGATGAGTGAATATTTTGTTGTGTTGAATTGTGTGAATTGTGTTGTGTGTGCCATGTATACTGTCCGATACGTGTGTGAGTGTGCTGTTCACTGTCTCAAACATGTCAAGAATAATAATCTGACATTTAATTGCTTATTTCAGATCACACCAATTCATCAATCGTTCTGAAGATCAATCTGTAATAATAACAGGCCGAATGACAGTCAGTAGTGTCAGCATCATCCGCACTTGTACACATGTTTACAATAAAGGACACAACATTACATAATATGTCATGACAACACACGACATTGTATTACATGATGTGACATGATAATTGTAGTCGTAGCATTTCACTGATGTCAATTTCACACACGGCAAGCTGCTGACAAATTCGCCTACAATCATACATTCATGATAATGGCTAATGAGTGACTCAGTTCAGTGTCATATATCGTGCATATGAATGAAGCTGAGTGGTGAGATTCACACACACTGCAATTGATGAGTGAATATTTTGTTGTGTTGAATTGTGTGAATTGTGTTGTGTGTGCCATGTATACTGTCCGATACGTGTGTGAGTGTGCTGTTCACTGTCTCAAACATGTCAAGAATATTAATCTGACATTTAATTGCTTATTTCAGATCACACAAATTCATCAATGCTTCGAAGATCAATCTATAATCAATAACAGGCCGAATGACAGTCAGTAGTGTCAGCATCATCCGCACTTGTACACATGTTTACAATAAAGGACCCAACATAACATAATATGTCATGACAACACACGACATTGTATTACATGATGTGACATGATAATTGTAGTCGTAGCATTTCACTGATGTCAATTTCACACACGGCAAGCTGCTGACAAATTCGCCTACAATCATACATTCATGATAATGGCTAATGAGTGACTCAGTTCAGTGTCATATATCGTGCATATGAATGAAGCTGAGTGGTGAGATTCACACACACTGCAATTGATGAGTGAATATTTTGTTGTGTTGAATTGTGTGAATTGTGTTGTGTGTGCCATGTATACTGTCCGATACGTGTGTGAGTGTGCTGTTCACTGTCTCAAACATGTCAAGAATAATAATCTGACATTTAATTGCTTATTTCAGATCACACCAATTCATCAATCGTTTGAAGATTAATCTATAATAATAACAGGCCGAATGACAGTCAGTAGTGTCAGCATCATCCGCACTTGTACACATGTTTACAATAAAGGACCCAACATAACATAATATGTCATAACAACACACGACATTGTATTACATGATGTGACATGATAATTGTAGTCGTAGCATTTCACTGATGTCAATTTCACACACGGCAAGCTGCTGACAAATTCGCCTACAATCATACATTCATGATAATGGCTAATGAGTGACTCAGTTCAGTGTCATATATCGTGCATATGAATGAAGCTGAGTGGTGAGATTCACACACACTGCAATTGATGAGTGAATATTTTGTTGTGTTGAATTGTGTGAATTGTGTTGTGTGTGCCATGTATACTGTCCGATACGTGTGTGAGTGTGCTGTTCACTGTCTCAAACATGTCAAGAATAATAATCTGACATTAATTGCTTATTTCAGATCACACAAATTCATCAATCGTTCTGAAGATAATCTATAATAATAACAGGCCGAATGACAGTCAGTAGTGTCAGCATCATCCGCACTTGTACACATGTTTACAATAAAGGACCCAACATAACATAATATGTCATAACAACACACGACATTGTATTACATGATGTGACATGATAATTGTAGTCGTAGCATTTCACTGATGTCAATTTCACACACGGCAAGCTGCTGACAAATTCGCCTACAATCATACATTCATGATAATGGCTAATGAGTGACTCAGTTCAGTGTCATATATCGTGCATATGAATGAAGCTGAGTGGTGAGATTCACACACACTGCAATTGATGAGTGAATATTTTGTTGTGTTGAATTGTGTGAATTGTGTTGTGTGTGCCATGTATACTGTCCGATACGTGTGTGAGTGTGCTGTTCACTGTCTCAAACATGTCAAGAATAATAATCTGACATTTAATTGCTTATTTCAGATCACACCAAATTCATCAATCGTTCGAAGATAATCTATAATAATAACAGGCCGAATGACAGTCAGTAGTGTCAGCATCATCCGCACTTGTACACATGTTTACAATAAAGGACCCAACATAACATAATATGTCATAACAACACACGACATTGTATTACATGATGTGACATGATAATTGTAGTCGTAGCATTTCACTGATGTCAATTTCACACACGGCAAGCTGCTGACAAATTCGCCTACAATCATACATTCATGATAATGGCTAATGAGTGACTCAGTTCAGTGTCATATATCGTGCATATGAATGAAGCTGAGTGGTGAGATTCACACACACTGCAATTGATGAGTGAATATTTTGTTGTGTTGAATTGTGTGAATTGTGTTGTGTGTGCCATGTATACTGTCCGATACGTGTGTGAGTGTGCTGTTCACTGTCTCAAACATGTCAAAAATATTAATCTGACATTTAATTGCTTATTTCAGATCACACAAATTCATCAATCGTTCTGAAGATAATCTATAATAATAACAGGCCGAATGACAGTCAGTAGTGTCAGCATCATCCGCACTTGTACACATGTTTACAATAAAGGACCCAACATAACATAATATGTCATGACAACACACGACATTGTATTACATGATGTGACATGATAATTGTAGTCGTAGCATTTCACTGATGTCAATTTCACACACGGCAAGCTGCTGACAAATTCGCCTACAATCATACATTCATGATAATGGCTAATGAGTGACTCAGTTCAGTGTCATATATCGTGCATATGAATGAAGCTGAGTGGTGAGATTCACACACACTGCAATTGATGAGTGAATATTTTGTTGTGTTGAATTGTGTGAATTGTGTTGTGTGTGCCATGTATACTGTCCGATACGTGTGTGAGTGTGCTGTTCACTGTCTCAAACATGTCAAGAATAATAATCTGACATTAATTGCTATTTCAGATCACACCAAATTCATCAATCGTCTGAAGATAATCTATAATAATAACAGGCCGAATGACAGTCAGTAGTGTCAGCATCATCCGCACTTGTACACATGTTTACAATAAAGGACCCAACATAACATAATATGTCATAACAACACACGACATTGTATTACATGATGTGACATGATAATTGTAGTCGTAGCATTTCACTGATGTCAATTTCACACACGGCAAGCTGCTGACAAATTCGCCTACAATCATACATTCATGATAATGGCTAATGAGTGACTCAGTTCAGTGTCATATATCGTGCATATGAATGAAGCTGAGTGGTGAGATTCACACACACTGCAATTGATGAGTGAATATTTTGTTGTGTTGAATTGTGTGAATTGTGTTGTGTGTGCCATGTATACTGTCCGATACGTGTGTGAGTGTGCTGTTCTTTGTCTCAAACCTGTCAAGTATAATAAATCGACATATAATTGCTTATATCAGATCACACCAATTCATCAATCGTTCTGAAATAATCTATAACTAATAACAGGCTGAATGACAGTCAGTAGTGTCAGCATCATCCGCACTTGTACACATGTTTACAATAAAGGACCCAACATAACATAATATGTCATGACAACACACGACATTGTATTACATGATGTGACATGATAATTGTAGTCGTAGCATTTCACTGATGTCAATTTCACACACGGCAAGCTGCTGACAAATTCGCCTACAATCATACATTCATGATAATGGCTAATGAGTGACTCAGTTCAGTGTCATATATCGTGCATATGAATGAAGCTGAGTGGTGAGATTCACACACACTGCAATTGATGAGTGAATATTTTGTTGTGTTGAATTGTGTGAATTGTGTTGTGTGTGCCATGTATACTGTCCGATACGTGTGTGAGTGTGCTGTTCACTGTCTCAAACATGTCAAGAATAATTAATCTGACATTAATTGCTTATTTCAGATCACACCAATTCATCAATCGCCTTGAAGATAATCTATAATAATAACAGGCCGAATGACAGTCAGTAGTGTCAGCATCATCCGCACTTGTACACATGTTTACAATAAAGGACCCAACATAACATAATATGTCATACAACACACGACATTGTATTACATGATGTGACATGATAATTGTAGTCGTAGCATTTCACTGATGTCAATTTCACACACGGCAAGCTGCTGACAAATTCGCCTACAATCATACATTCATGATAATGGCTAATGAGTGACTCAGTTCAGTGTCATATATCGTGCATATGAATGAAGCTGAGTGGTGAGATTCACACACACTGCAATTGATGAGTGAATATTTTGTTGTGTTGAATTGTGTGAATTGTGTTGTGTGTGCCATGTATACTGTCCGATACGTGTGTGAGTGTGCTGTTCACTGTCTCAAACATGTCAAGAATATAATCTGACATTAATTGCTTATTTCAGATCACACCAAATTCATCAATCGTCTGAAGATAATCTATAATCAATAACAGGCCGAATGACAGTCAGTAGTGTCAGCATCATCCGCACTTGTACACATGTTTACAATAAAGGACCCAACATAACATAATATGTCATAACAACACACGACATTGTATTACATGATGTGACATGATAATTGTAGTCGTAGCATTTCACTGATGTCAATTTCACACACGGCAAGCTGCTGACAAATTCGCCTACAATCATACATTCATGATAATGGCTAATGAGTGACTCAGTTCAGTGTCATATATCGTGCATATGAATGAAGCTGAGTGGTGAGATTCACACACACTGCAATTGATGAGTGAATATTTTGTTGTGTTGAATTGTGTGAATTGTGTTGTGTGTGCCATGTATACTGTCCGATACGTGTGTGAGTGTGCTGTTCACTGTCTCAAACATGTCAAGAATAATAATCTGACATTTAATTGCTCATTTCAGATCACAACAAATTCATCAATCGTTCGAAGATTAATCTATAATCAATAACAGGCCGAATGACAGTCAGTAGTGTCAGCATCATCCGCACTTGTACACATGTTTACAATAAAGGACCCAACATAACATAATATGTCATAACAACACACGACATTGTATTACATGATGTGACATGATAATTGTAGTCGTAGCATTTCACTGATGTCAATTTCACACACGGCAAGCTGCTGACAAATTCGCCTACAATCATACATTCATGATAATGGCTAATGAGTGACTCAGTTCAGTGTCATATATCGTGCATATGAATGAAGCTGAGTGGTGAGATTCACACACACTGCAATTGATGAGTGAATATTTTGTTGTGTTGAATTGTGTGAATTGTGTTGTGTGTGCCATGTATACTGTCCGATACGTGTGTGAGTGTGCTGTTCACTGTCTCAAACATGTCAAGAATAATAATCTGACATTTAATTGCTTATTTCAGATCACACAAATTCATCAATCGTTTGAACGATATTTTATCACTAATACAGGCCGAATGACAGTCAGTAGTGTCAGCATCATCCGCACTTGTACACATGTTTACAATAAAGGACCCAACATAACATAATATGTCATAACAACACACGACATTGTATTACATGATGTGACATGATAATTGTAGTCGTAGCATTTCACTGATGTCAATTTCACACACGGCAAGCTGCTGACAAATTCGCCTACAATCATACATTCATGATAATGGCTAATGAGTGACTCAGTTCAGTGTCATATATCGTGCATATGAATGAAGCTGAGTGGTGAGATTCACACACACTGCAATTGATGAGTGAATATTTTGTTGTGTTGAATTGTGTGAATTGTGTTGTGTGTGCCATGTATACTGTCCGATACGTGTGTGAGTGTGCTGTTCACTGTCTGAAACATGTGAATAATAATTATCTGGCCATTAATTGCTTATTTCAGATCACACCAATTCATCAATCGATTGAAGATAATCTATAATCAATAACAGGCCGAATGACAGTCAGTAGTGTCAGCATCATCCGCACTTGTACACATGTTTACAATAAAGGACCCAACATAACATAATATGTCATAACAACACACGACATTGTATTACATGATGTGACATGATAATTGTAGTCGTAGCATTTCACTGATGTCAATTTCACACACGGCAAGCTGCTGACAAATTCGCCTACAATCATACATTCATGATAATGGCTAATGAGTGACTCAGTTCAGTGTCATATATCGTGCATATGAATGAAGCTGAGTGGTGAGATTCACACACACTGCAATTGATGAGTGAATATTTTGTTGTGTTGAATTGTGTGAATTGTGTTGTGTGTGCCATGTATACTGTACGATACGTGTGTGAGTGTGCTGTTCACTGTCTCAAACATGTCAAGAATAATAATCTGACAACTAATTGCTTATTTCAGATCACAACAAATTATCAATGGTTTGAAGATCAATCTGTCACTAATAACAGGCTGAATGACAGTCAGAGGTGTCAGCATCATCCGCACTTGTACACATGTTTACAATAAAGGACCCAACATAACATAATATGTCATAACAACACACGACATTGTATTACATGATGTGACATGATAATTGTAGTCGTAGCATTTCACTGATGTCAATTTCACACACGGCAAGCTGCTGACAAATTCGCCTACAATCATACATTCATGATAATGGCTAATGAGTGACTCAGTTCAGTGTCATATATCGTGCATATGAATGAAGCTGAGTGGTGAGATTCACACACACTGCAATTGATGAGTGAATATTTTGTTGTGTTGAATTGTGTGAATTGTGTTGTGTGTGCCATGTATACTGTACGATACGTGTGTGAGTGTGCTGTTCACTGTCTCAAACATGTCAAGAATAATAATCTGACATTAAATTGCTTATATCAGATCACACCAAATTAATCAATCGTCTGAAGATAAATCTATAATCAATAACAGGCCGAATGACAGTCAGTAGTGTCAGCATCATCCGCACTTGTACACATGTTTACAATAAAGGACCCAACATAACATAATATGTCATAACAACACACGACATTGTATTACATGATGTGACATGATAATTGTAGTCGTAGCATTTCACTGATGTCAATTTCACACACGGCAAGCTGCTGACAAATTCGCCTACAATCATACATTCATGATAATGGCTAATGAGTGACTCAGTTCAGTGTCATATATCGTGCATATGAATGAAGCTGAGTGGTGAGATTCACACACACTGCAATTGATGAGTGAATATTTTGTTGTGTTGAATTGTGTGAATTGTGTTGTGTGTGCCATGTATACTGTCCGATACGTGTGTGAGTGTGCATGTTCACCTGTCTCAAACATGTCAAGAATAATATCTGACATTTAATTGCTTATTTCAGATCACACCAATTCATCAATGCCGTTGAAGATAATCTATAATCAATAACAGGCCGAATGACAGTCAGTAGTGTCAGCATCATC
This sequence comes from Schistosoma japonicum, assembly GCA_025215515.1. Lineage (NCBI taxonomy): Eukaryota > Metazoa > Platyhelminthes > Trematoda > Strigeidida > Schistosomatidae > Schistosoma > Schistosoma japonicum. The sequence goes on from CM046068.1 coordinate 2,947,463, forward strand.
CGCACTTGTACACATGTTTACAATAAAGGACCCAACATAACATAATATGTCATAACAACACACGACATTGTATTACATGATGTGACATGATAATTGTAGTCGTAGCATTTCACTGATGTCAATTTCACACACGGCAAGCTGCTGACAAATTCGCCTACAATCATACATTCATGATAATGGCTAATGAGTGACTCAGTTCAGTGTCATATATCGTGCATATGAATGAAGCTGAGTGGTGAGATTCACACACACTGCAATTGATGAGTGAATATGTTGTTGTGTTGAATTGTGTGAATTGTGTTGCGTGTGCCATGTATACTGTCCGATACGTGTGTGAGTGTGCTGTTCACTGTCTCAAACATGTCAAGAATATAATCTGACATTAATTGCTATTTCAGATCACACAAATTCATCAATCGCCTGAAATAAAATTTATAATCAATAACAGGCCGAATGACAGTCAGTAGTGTCAGCATCATCCGCACTTGTACACATGTTTACAATAAAGGACCCAACATTACATAATATGTCATAACAACACACGACATTGTATTACATGATGTGACATGATAATTGTAGTCGTAGCATTTCACTGATGTCAATTTCACACACGGCAAGCTGCTGACAAATTCGCCTACAATCATACATTCATGATAATGGCTAATGAGTGACTCAGTTCAGTGTCATATATCGTGCATATGAATGAAGCTGAGTGGTGAGATTCACACACACTGCAATTGATGAGTGAATATTTTGTTGTGTTGAATTGTGTGAATTGTGTTGTGTGTGCCATGTATACTGTCCGATACGTGTGTGAGTGTGCTGTTCACTGTCTCAAACATGTCAAGAATAATAATCTGACATCTAATTGCTTCATTTCAGATCACACCAATTAATCAATCGTTCTGAAATAAATCTATAATAATAACAGGCCGAATGACAGTCAGTAGTGTCAGCATCATCCGCACTTGTACACATGTTTACAATAAAGGACCCAACATAACATAATATGTCATAACAACACACGACATTGTATTACATGATGTGACATGATAATTGTAGTCGTAGCATTTCACTGATGTCAATTTCACACACGGCAAGCTGCTGACAAATTCGCCTACAATCATACATTCATGATAATGGCTAATGAGTGACTCAGTTCAGTGTCATATATCGTGCATATGAATGAAGCTGAGTGGTGAGATTCACACACACTGCAATTGATGAGTGAATATTTTGTTGTGTTGAATTGTGTGAATTGTGTTGTGTGTGCCATGTATACTGTCCGATACGTGTGTGAGTGTGCTGTTCACCGTCTCAAACATGTCAAGAATAATTACTCGAAATTTAATTGCTTATTTCAAGTTACACCAATTCATCAATCGATTGAAGAATAATCTATAATAAATAACAGGCCGAATGACAGTCAGTAGTGTCAGCATCATCCGCACTTGTACACATGTTTACAATAAAGGACCCAACATAACATAATATGTCATAACAACACACGACATTGTATTACATGATGTGACATGATAATTGTAGTCGTAGCATTTCACTGATGTCAATTTCACACACGGCAAGCTGCTGACAAATTCGCCTACAATCATACATTCATGATAATGGCTAATGAGTGACTCAGTTCAGTGTCATATATCGTGCATATGAATGAAGCTGAGTGGTGAGATTCACACACACTGCAATTGATGAGTGAATATTTTGTTGTGTTGAATTGTGTGAATTGTGTTGTGTGTGCCATGTATACTGTCCGATACGTGTGTGAGTGTGCTGTTCACTGTCTCAAACATGTCAAGAATAATAATCTGACAACTAATTGCTTATTTCAGATCACACGAATTATCAATGGTTTGAAGATAAATCTGTACTAATAACAGGCTGAATGACAGTCAGAGGTGTCAGCATCATCCGCACTTGTACACATGTTTACAATAAAGGACCCAACATAACATAATATGTCATGACAACACACGAAATTGTATTACGTGATGTGACATGATAATTGTAGTCGTAGCATTTCACTGATGTCAATTTCACACACGGCAAGCTGCTGACAAATTCGCCTACAATCATACATTCATGATAATGGCTAATGAGTGACTCAGTTCAGTGTCATATATCGTGCATATGAATGAAGCTGAGTGGTGAGATTCACACACACTGCAATTGATGAGTGAATATTTTGTTGTGTTGAATTGTGTGAATTGTGTTGTGTGTGCCATGTATACTGTCCGATACGTGTGTGAGTGTGCTGTTCACTGTCTCAAACATGTCAAGAATAATAATCTGACATTTAATTGCTTATTTCAGATCACACCAATTCATCAATCGTTTGAAGATTAATCTATAATAATAACAGGCCGAATGACAGTCAGTAGTGTCAGCATCATCCGCACTTGTACACATGTTTACAATAAAGGACCCAACATAACATAATATGTCATAACAACACACGACATTGTATTACATGATGTGACATGATAATTGTAGTCGTAGCATTTCACTGATGTCAATTTCACACACGGCAAGCTGCTGACAAATTCGCCTACAATCATACATTCATGATAATGGCTAATGAGTGACTCAGTTCAGTGTCATATATCGTGCATATGAATGAAGCTGAGTGGTGAGATTCACACACACTGCAATTGATGAGTGAATATTTTGTTGTGTTGAATTGTGTGAATTGTGTTGTGTGTGCCATGTATACTGTCCGATACGTGTGTGAGTGTGCTGTTCACTGTCTCAATAATGTCAAGAATAATATCTGACATCTAATTGCTTATTTCAGATCACACCAATTAATCAATCGCCTTGAAATAAATCTATAATCAATAACAGGCCGAAATGACAGTCAGTAGTGTCAGCATCATCCGCACTTGTACACATGTTTACAATAAAGGACCAACATAACATAATATGTCATGACAACACACGAAATTGTATTACAGTGATGTGACATGATAATTGTAGTCGTAGCATTTCACTGATGTCAATTTCACACACGGCAAGCTGCTGACAAATTCGCCTACAATCATACATTCATGATAATGGCTAATGAGTGACTCAGTTCAGTGTCATATATCGTGCATATGAATGAAGCTGAGTGGTGAGATTCACACACACTGCAATTGATGAGTGAATATTTTGTTGTGTTGAATTGTGTGAATTGTGTTGTGTGTGCCATGTATACTGTCCGATACGTGTGTGAGTGTGCTGTTCACTGTCTCAAACATGTCAAAAATATTAATCTGACATTTAATTGCTTATTTCAGATCACACCAAATTCAATCAATTGTTCTGAAATAATCTATAATAATAACAGGCCGAATGACAGTCAGTAGTGTCAGCATCATCCGCACTTGTACACATGTTTACAATAAAGGACCCAACATAACATAATATGTCATAACAACACACGACATTGTATTACATGATGTGACATGATAATTGTAGTCGTAGCATTTCACTGATGTCAATTTCACACACGGCAAGCTGCTGACAAATTCGCCTACAATCATACATTCATGATAATGGCTAATGAGTGACTCAGTTCAGTGTCATATATCGTGCATATGAATGAAGCTGAGTGGTGAGATTCACACACACTGCAATTGATGAGTGAATATTTTGTTGTGTTGAATTGTGTGAATTGTGTTGTGTGTGCCATGTATACTGTCCGATACGTGTGTGAGTGTGCTGTTCACTGTCTCAAACATGTCAAGAATATAATCTGACATCTAATTGCTTATTCAGATCACACCAAATAATCAATCGCCTTGAAATAATCTATCATAATAACAGGCCGAATGACAGTCAGTAGTGTCAGCATCATCCGCACTTGTACACATGTTTACAATAAAGGACCCAACATAACATAATATGTCATAACAACACACGACATTGTATTACATGATGTGACATGATAATTGTAGTCGTAGCATTTCACTGATGTCAATTTCACACACGGCAAGCTGCTGACAAATTCGCCTACAATCATACATTCATGATAATGGCTAATGAGTGACTCAGTTCAGTGTCATATATCGTGCATATGAATGAAGCTGAGTGGTGAGATTCACACACACTGCAATTGATGAGTGAATATTTTGTTGTGTTGAATTGTGTGAATTGTGTTGTGTGTGCCATGTATACTGTCCGATACGTGTGTGAGTGTGCTGTTCACTGTCTCAAACATGTCAAAAATATTAATCTGACATTTAATTGCTTATTTCAGATCACACAAAATAATCAATCGCCTGAAATAAAATCTATAATCAATAACAGGCCGAATGACAGTCAGTAGTGTCAGCATCATCCGCACTTGTACACATGTTTACAATAAAGGACCCAACATAACATAATATGTCATAACAACACACGACATTGTATTACATGATGTGACATGATAATTGTAGTCGTAGCATTTCACTGATGTCAATTTCACACACGGCAAGCTGCTGACAAATTCGCCTACAATCATACATTCATGATAATGGCTAATGAGTGACTCAGTTCAGTGTCATATATCGTGCATATGAATGAAGCTGAGTGGTGAGATTCACACACACTGCAATTGATGAGTGAATATTTTGTTGTGTTGAATTGTGTGAATTGTGTTGTGTGTGCCATGTATACTGTCCGATACGTGTGTGAGTGTGCATGTTCACTGTCTCAAACATGTCAAGAATAATAATCTGACATTTAATTGCTTATTCAGATCACACCAAATAATCAATCGCCTTGAAATAAATCTATAATCAATAACGGCCAAAATGACAGTCAGTAGTGTCAGCATCATCCGCACTTGTACACATGTTTACAATAAAGGACCCAACATAACATAATATGTCATAACAACACACGACATTGTATTACATGATGTGACATGATAATTGTAGTCGTAGCATTTCACTGATGTCAATTTCACACACGGCAAGCTGCTGACAAATTCGCCTACAATCATACATTCATGATAATGGCTAATGAGTGACTCAGTTCAGTGTCATATATCGTGCATATGAATGAAGCTGAGTGGTGAGATTCACACACACTGCAATTGATGAGTGAATATTTTGTTGTGTTGAATTGTGTGAATTGTGTTGTGTGTGCCATGTATACTGTACGATACGTGTGTGAGTGTGCAGTTCACTGTCTCAAACATGTCAAGAATAATAATCTGACATTTAATTGCTTATTTCAGATCACACCAAATAATCAATCGCCTGAAATAAAATCTATAATCAATAACGGCCAAAATGACAGTCAGTAGTGTCAGCATCATCCGCACTTGTACACATGTTTACAATAAAGGACCCAACATAACATAATATGTCATAACAACACACGACATTGTATTACATGATGTGACATGATAATTGTAGTCGTAGCATTTCACTGATGTCAATTTCACACACGGCAAGCTGCTGACAAATTCGCCTACAATCATACATTCATGATAATGGCTAATGAGTGACTCAGTTCAGTGTCATATATCGTGCATATGAATGAAGCTGAGTGGTGAGATTCACACACACTGCAATTGATGAGTGAATATTTTGTTGTGTTGAATTGTGTGAATTGTGTTGTGTGTGCCATGTATACTGTCCGATACGTGTGTGAGTGTGCATGTTCACTGTCTCAAACATGTCAAGAATAATAATCTGACATCTAATTGCTCATTTAAGATCACACCAAATAATCAATCGCCTGAAATAAATCTATAATCAATAACAGGCCGAATGACAGTCAGTAGTGACAGCATCATCCGCACTTGTACACATGTTTACAATAAAGGACCCAACATAACATAATATGTCATAACAACACACGACATTGTATTACATGATGTGACATGATAATTGTAGTCGTAGCATTTCACTGATGTCAATTTCACACACGGCAAGCTGCTGACAAATTCGCCTACAATCATACATTCATGATAATGGCTAATGAGTGACTCAGTTCAGTGTCATATATCGTGCATATGAATGAAGCTGAGTGGTGAGATTCACACACACTGCAATTGATGAGTGAATATTTTGTTGTGTTGAATTGTGTGAATTGTGTTGTGTGTGCCATGTATACTGTCCGATACGTGTGTGAGTGTGCAGTTCACTGTCTCAAACATGTCAAGAATAATAATCTGACATCTAATTGCTCATTTAAGATCACACCAAATAATCAATCGCCTGAAATAAATCCTATGATCAATAACAGGCCGAATGACAGTCAGTAGTGTACAGCATCATCCGCACTTGTACACATGTTTACAATAAAGGACCCAACATTACATAATATGTCATAACAACACACGACATTGTATTACATGATGTGACATGATAATTGTAGTCGTAGCATTTCACTGATGTCAATTTCACACACGGCAAGCTGCTGACAAATTCGCCTACAATCATACATTCATGATAATGGCTAATGAGTGACTCAGTTCAGTGTCATATATCGTGCATATGAATGAAGCTGAGTGGTGAGATTCACACACACTGCAATTGATGAGTGAATATTTTGTTGTGTTGAATTGTGTGAATTGTGTTGTGTGTGCCATGTATACTGTACGATACGTGTGTGAGTGTGCAGTTCACTGTCTCAAACATGTCAAGAATAATAATCTGACATCTAATTGCTCATTTAAGATCACACCAAATAATCAATCGCCTGAAATAAATCCTATGATCAATAACAGGCCGAATGACAGTCAGTAGTGTCAGCATCATCCGCACTTGTACACATGTTTACAATAAAGGACCCAACATAACATAATATGTCATAACAACACACGACATTGTATTACATGATGTGACATGATAATTGTAGTCGTAGCATTTCACTGATGTCAATTTCACACACGGCAAGCTGCTGACAAATTCGCCTACAATCATACATTCATGATAATGGCTAATGAGTGACTCAGTTCAGTGTCATATATCGTGCATATGAATGAAGCTGAGTGGTGAGATTCACACACACTGCAATTGATGAGTGAATATTTTGTTGTGTTGAATTGTGTGAATTGTGTTGTGTGTGCCATGTATACTGTACGATACGTGTGTGAGTGTGCAGTTCACCGTCTCAAACATGTCAAGAATAATAATCTGACATCTAATTGCTCATTTAAGATCACACCAAATAATCAATCGCCTGAAATAAATCTATAATCAATAACAGGCCGAATGACAGTCAGTAGTGACAGCATCATCCGCACTTGTACACATGTTTACAATAAAGGACCCAACATAACATAATATGTCATAACAACACACGACATTGTATTACATGATGTGACATGATAATTGTAGTCGTAGCATTTCACTGATGTCAATTTCACACACGGCAAGCTGCTGACAAATTCGCCTACAATCATACATTCATGATAATGGCTAATGAGTGACTCAGTTCAGTGTCATATATCGTGCATATGAATGAAGCTGAGTGGTGAGATTCACACACACTGCAATTGATGAGTGAATATTTTGTTGTGTTGAATTGTGTGAATTGTGTTGTGTGTGCCATGTATACTGTACGATACGTGTGTGAGTGTGCAGTTCACCGTCTCAAACATGTCAAGAATAATAATCTGACATCTAATTGCTCATTTAAGATCACACCAAATAATCAATCGCCTGAAATAAATCTATAATCAATAACAGGCCGAATGACAGTCAGTAGTGTACAGCATCATCCGCACTTGTACACATGTTTACAATAAAGGACCCAACATAACATAATATGTCATAACAACACACGACATTGTATTACATGATGTGACATGATAATTGTAGTCGTAGCATTTCACTGATGTCAATTTCACACACGGCAAGCTGCTGACAAATTCGCCTACAATCATACATTCATGATAATGGCTAATGAGTGACTCAGTTCAGTGTCATATATCGTGCATATGAATGAAGCTGAGTGGTGAGATTCACACACACTGCAATTGATGAGTGAATATTTTGTTGTGTTGAATTGTGTGAATTGTGTTGTGTGTGCCATGTATACTGTACGATACGTGTGTGAGTGTGCAGTTCACCGTCTCAAACATGTCAAGAATAATAATCTGACATCTAATTGCTCATTTAAGATCACACCAAATAATCAATCGCCTGAAATAAAATCTATAATCAATAACAGGCCGAATGACAGTCAGTAGTGACAGCATCATCCGCACTTGTACACATGTTTACAATAAAGGACCCAACATAACATAATATGTCATAACAACACACGACATTGTATTACATGATGTGACATGATAATTGTAGTCGTAGCATTTCACTGATGTCAATTTCACACACGGCAAGCTGCTGACAAATTCGCCTACAATCATACATTCATGATAATGGCTAATGAGTGACTCAGTTCAGTGTCATATATCGTGCATATGAATGAAGCTGAGTGGTGAGATTCACACACACTGCAATTGATGAGTGAATATTTTGTTGTGTTGAATTGTGTGAATTGTGTTGTGTGTGCCATGTATACTGTACGATACGTGTGTGAGTGTGCAGTTCACCGTCTCAAACATGTCAAGAATAATAATCTGACATCTAATTGCTCATTTAAGATCACACCAAATAATCAATCGCCTGAAATAAAATCTATAATCAATAACAGGCCGAATGACAGTCAGTAGTGACAGCATCATCCGCACTTGTACACATGTTTACAATAAAGGACCCAACATAACATAATATGTCATAACAACACACGACATTGTATTACATGATGTGACATGATAATTGTAGTCGTAGCATTTCACTGATGTCAATTTCACACACGGCAAGCTGCTGACAAATTCGCCTACAATCATACATTCATGATAATGGCTAATGAGTGACTCAGTTCAGTGTCATATATCGTGCATATGAATGAAGCTGAGTGGTGAGATTCACACACACTGCAATTGATGAGTGAATATTTTGTTGTGTTGAATTGTGTGAATTGTGTTGTGTGTGCCATGTATACTGTACGATACGTGTGTGAGTGTGCAGTTCACCGTCTCAAACATGTCAAGAATAATAATCTGACATCTAATTGCTCATTTAAGATCACACCAAATAATCAATCGCCTGAAATAAAATCTATAATCAATAACAGGCCGAATGACAGTCAGTAGTGACAGCATCATCCGCACTTGTACACATGTTTACAATAAAGGACCCAACATAACATAATATGTCATAACAACACACGACATTGTATTACATGATGTGACATGATAATTGTAGTCGTAGCATTTCACTGATGTCAATTTCACACACGGCAAGCTGCTGACAAATTCGCCTACAATCATACATTCATGATAATGGCTAATGAGTGACTCAGTTCAGTGTCATATATCGTGCATATGAATGAAGCTGAGTGGTGAGATTCACACACACTGCAATTGATGAGTGAATATTTTGTTGTGTTGAATTGTGTGAATTGTGTTGTGTGTGCCATGTATACTGTACGATACGTGTGTGAGTGTGCAGTTCACCGTCTCAAACATGTCAAGAATAATAATCTGACATCTGATTGCTCATTTAAGATCACACCAAATAATCAATCGCCTGAAATAAAATCTATAATCAATAACAGGCCGAATGACAGTCAGTAGTGACAGCATCATCCGCACTTGTACACATGTTTACAATAAAGGACCCAACATAACATAATATGTCATAACAACACACGACATTGTATTACATGATGTGACATGATAATTGTAGTCGTAGCATTTCACTGATGTCAATTTCACACACGGCAAGCTGCTGACAAATTCGCCTACAATCATACATTCATGATAATGGCTAATGAGTGACTCAGTTCAGTGTCATATATCGTGCATATGAATGAAGCTGAGTGGTGAGATTCACACACACTGCAATTGATGAGTGAATATTTTGTTGTGTTGAATTGTGTGAATTGTGTTGTGTGTGCCATGTATACTGTACGATACGTGTGTGAGTGTGCAGTTCACCGTCTCAAACATGTCAAGAATAATAATCTGACATCTAATTGCTCATTTAAGATCACACCAAATAATCAATCGCCTGAAATAAAATCTATAATCAATAACAGGCCGAATGACAGTCAGTAGTGACAGCATCATCCGCACTTGTACACATGTTTACAATAAAGGACCCAACATAACATAATATGTCATAACAACACACGACATTGTATTACATGATGTGACATGATAATTGTAGTCGTAGCATTTCACTGATGTCAATTTCACACACGGCAAGCTGCTGACAAATTCGCCTACAATCATACATTCATGATAATGGCTAATGAGTGACTCAGTTCAGTGTCATATATCGTGCATATGAATGAAGCTGAGTGGTGAGATTCACACACACTGCAATTGATGAGTGAATATTTTGTTGTGTTGAATTGTGTGAATTGTGTTGTGTGTGCCATGTATACTGTACGATACGTGTGTGAGTGTGCAGTTCACCGTCTCAAACATGTCAAGAATAATAATCTGACATCTAATTGCTCATTTAAGATCACACCAAATAATCAATCGCCTGAAATAAAATCTATAATCAATAACAGGCCGAATGACAGTCAGTAGTGACAGCATCATCCGCACTTGTACACATGTTTACAATAAAGGACCCAACATAACATAATATGTCATAACAACACACGACATTGTATTACATGATGTGACATGATAATTGTAGTCGTAGCATTTCACTGATGTCAATTTCACACACGGCAAGCTGCTGACAAATTCGCCTACAATCATACATTCATGATAATGGCTAATGAGTGACTCAGTTCAGTGTCATATATCGTGCATATGAATGAAGCTGAGTGGTGAGATTCACACACACTGCAATTGATGAGTGAATATTTTGTTGTGTTGAATTGTGTGAATTGTGTTGTGTGTGCCATGTATACTGTACGATACGTGTGTGAGTGTGCAGTTCACCGTCTCAAACATGTCAAGAATAATAATCTGACATCTAATTGCTCATTTAAGATCACACCAAATAATCAATCGCCTGAAATAAATCTATAATCAATAACAGGCCGAATGACAGTCAGTAGTGACAGCATCATCCGCACTTGTACACATGTTTACAATAAAGGACCCAACATAACATAATATGTCATAACAACACACGACATTGTATTACATGATGTGACATGATAATTGTAGTCGTAGCATTTCACTGATGTCAATTTCACACACGGCAAGCTGCTGACAAATTCGCCTACAATCATACATTCATGATAATGGCTAATGAGTGACTCAGTTCAGTGTCATATATCGTGCATATGAATGAAGCTGAGTGGTGAGATTCACACACACTGCAATTGATGAGTGAATATTTTGTTGTGTTGAATTGTGTGAATTGTGTTGTGTGTGCCATGTATACTGTACGATACGTGTGTGAGTGTGCAGTTCACCGTCTCAAACATGTCAAGAATAATAATCTGACATCTAATTGCTCATTTAAGATCACACCAAATAATCAATCGCCTGAAATAAAATCTATAATCAATAACAGCCAAAATGACAGTCAGTAGTGACAGCATCATCCGCACTTGTACACATGTTTACAATAAAGGACCCAACATAACATAATATGTCATAACAACACACGACATTGTATTACATGATGTGACATGATAATTGTAGTCGTAGCATTTCACTGATGTCAATTTCACACACGGCAAGCTGCTGACAAATTCGCCTACAATCATACATTCATGATAATGGCTAATGAGTGACTCAGTTCAGTGTCATATATCGTGCATATGAATGAAGCTGAGTGGTGAGATTCACACACACTGCAATTGATGAGTGAATATTTTGTTGTGTTGAATTGTGTGAATTGTGTTGTGTGTGCCATGTATACTGTACGATACGTGTGTGAGTGTGCAGTTCACCGTCTCAAACATGTCAAGAATAATAATCTGACATCTAATTGCTCATTTAAGATCACACCAAATAATCAATCGCCTGAAATAAAATCTATAATCAATAACAGCCAAAATGACAGTCAGTAGTGACAGCATCATCCGCACTTGTACACATGTTTACAATAAAGGACCCAACATAACATAATATGTCATAACAACACACGACATTGTATTACATGATGTGACATGATAATTGTAGTCGTAGCATTTCACTGATGTCAATTTCACACACGGCAAGCTGCTGACAAATTCGCCTACAATCATACATTCATGATAATGGCTAATGAGTGACTCAGTTCAGTGTCATATATCGTGCATATGAATGAAGCTGAGTGGTGAGATTCACACACACTGCAATTGATGAGTGAATATTTTGTTGTGTTGAATTGTGTGAATTGTGTTGTGTGTGCCATGTATACTGTACGATACGTGTGTGAGTGTGCAGTTCACCGTCTCAAACATGTCAAGAATAATAATCTGACATCTGATTGCTCATTTAAGATCACACCAAATAATCAATCGCCTGAAATAAAATCTATAATCAATAACAGGCCGAATGACAGTCAGTAGTGACAGCATCATCCGCACTTGTACACATGTTTACAATAAAGGACCCAACATAACATAATATGTCATAACAACACACGACATTGTATTACATGATGTGACATGATAATTGTAGTCGTAGCATTTCACTGATGTCAATTTCACACACGGCAAGCTGCTGACAAATTCGCCTACAATCATACATTCATGATAATGGCTAATGAGTGACTCAGTTCAGTGTCATATATCGTGCATATGAATGAAGCTGAGTGGTGAGATTCACACACACTGCAATTGATGAGTGAATATTTTGTTGTGTTGAATTGTGTGAATTGTGTTGTGTGTGCCATGTATACTGTACGATACGTGTGTGAGTGTGCAGTTCACCGTCTCAAACATGTCAAGAATAATAATCTGACATCTAATTGCTCATTTAAGATCACACCAAATAATCAATCGCCTGAAATAAAATCTATAATCAATAACAGGCCGAATGACAGTCAGTAGTGACAGCATCATCCGCACTTGTACACATGTTTACAATAAAGGACCCAACATAACATAATATGTCATAACAACACACGACATTGTATTACATGATGTGACATGATAATTGTAGTCGTAGCATTTCACTGATGTCAATTTCACACACGGCAAGCTGCTGACAAATTCGCCTACAATCATACATTCATGATAATGGCTAATGAGTGACTCAGTTCAGTGTCATATATCGTGCATATGAATGAAGCTGAGTGGTGAGATTCACACACACTGCAATTGATGAGTGAATATTTTGTTGTGTTGAATTGTGTGAATTGTGTTGTGTGTGCCATGTATACTGTACGATACGTGTGTGAGTGTGCAGTTCACCGTCTCAAACATGTCAAGAATAATAATCTGACATCTAATTGCTCATTTAAGATCACACCAAATAATCAATCGCCTGAAATAAAATCTATAATCAATAACAGGCCGAATGACAGTCAGTAGTGACAGCATCATCCGCACTTGTACACATGTTTACAATAAAGGACCCAACATAACATAATATGTCATAACAACACACGACATTGTATTACATGATGTGACATGATAATTGTAGTCGTAGCATTTCACTGATGTCAATTTCACACACGGCAAGCTGCTGACAAATTCGCCTACAATCATACATTCATGATAATGGCTAATGAGTGACTCAGTTCAGTGTCATATATCGTGCATATGAATGAAGCTGAGTGGTGAGATTCACACACACTGCAATTGATGAGTGAATATTTTGTTGTGTTGAATTGTGTGAATTGTGTTGTGTGTGCCATGTATACTGTACGATACGTGTGTGAGTGTGCAGTTCACCGTCTCAAACATGTCAAGAATAATAATCTGACATCTAATTGCTCATTTAAGATCACACCAAATAATCAATCGCCTGAAATAAAATCTATAATCAATAACAGGCCGAATGACAGTCAGTAGTGACAGCATCATCCGCACTTGTACACATGTTTACAATAAAGGACCCAACATAACATAATATGTCATAACAACACACGACATTGTATTACATGATGTGACATGATAATTGTAGTCGTAGCATTTCACTGATGTCAATTTCACACACGGCAAGCTGCTGACAAATTCGCCTACAATCATACATTCATGATAATGGCTAATGAGTGACTCAGTTCAGTGTCATATATCGTGCATATGAATGAAGCTGAGTGGTGAGATTCACACACACTGCAATTGATGAGTGAATATTTTGTTGTGTTGAATTGTGTGAATTGTGTTGTGTGTGCCATGTATACTGTACGATACGTGTGTGAGTGTGCAGTTCACTGTCTCAAACATGTCAAGAATAATAATCTGACATCTAATTGCTCATTTAAGATCACACCAAATAATCAATCGCCTGAAATAAAATCTATAATCAATAACAGGCCGAATGACAGTCAGTAGTGACAGCATCATCCGCACTTGTACACATGTTTACAATAAAGGACCCAACATTACATAATATGTCATAACAACACACGACATTGTATTACATGATGTGACATGATAATTGTAGTCGTAGCATTTCACTGATGTCAATTTCACACACGGCAAGCTGCTGACAAATTCGCCTACAATCATACATTCATGATAATGGCTAATGAGTGACTCAGTTCAGTGTCATATATCGTGCATATGAATGAAGCTGAGTGGTGAGATTCACACACACTGCAATTGATGAGTGAATATTTTGTTGTGTTGAATTGTGTGAATTGTGTTGTGTGTGCCATGTATACTGTACGATACGTGTGTGAGTGTGCAGTTCACCGTCTCAAACATGTCAAGAATAATAATCTGACATCTAATTGCTCATTTAAGATCACACCAATAATCAATCGCCTGAAATAAATCTATAATCAATAACAGGCCGAATGACAGTCAGTAGTGACAGCATCATCCGCACTTGTACACATGTTTACAATAAAGGACCCAACATAACATAATATGTCATAACAACACACGACATTGTATTACATGATGTGACATGATAATTGTAGTCGTAGCATTTCACTGATGTCAATTTCACACACGGCAAGCTGCTGACAAATTCGCCTACAATCATACATTCATGATAATGGCTAATGAGTGACTCAGTTCAGTGTCATATATCGTGCATATGAATGAAGCTGAGTGGTGAGATTCACACACACTGCAATTGATGAGTGAATATTTTGTTGTGTTGAATTGTGTGAATTGTGTTGTGTGTGCCATGTATACTGTCCGATACGTGTGTGAGTGTGCAGTTCACCGTCTCAAACATGTCAAGAATAATAATCTGACATCTAATTGCTCATTTAAGATCACACCAAATAATCAATCGCCTGAAATAAAATCTATAATCAATAACAGGCCGAATGACAGTCAGTAGTGTCAGCATCATCCGCACTTGTACACATGTTTACAATAAAGGACCCAACATAACATAATATGTCATAACAACACACGACATTGTATTACATGATGTGACATGATAATTGTAGTCGTAGCATTTCACTGATGTCAATTTCACACACGGCAAGCTGCTGACAAATTCGCCTACAATCATACATTCATGATAATGGCTAATGAGTGACTCAGTTCAGTGTCATATATCGTGCATATGAATGAAGCTGAGTGGTGAGATTCACACACACTGCAATTGATGAGTGAATATTTTGTTGTGTTGAATTGTGTGAATTGTGTTGTGTGTGCCATGTATACTGTACGATACGTGTGTGAGTGTGCAGTTCACCGTCTCAAACATGTCAAGAATAATAATCTGACATCTAATTGCTCATTTAAGATCACACCAAATAATCAATCGCCTGAAATAAAATCTATAATCAATAACAGGCCGAATGACAGTCAGTAGTGACAGCATCATCCGCACTTGTACACATGTTTACAATAAAGGACCCAACATAACATAATATGTCATAACAACACACGACATTGTATTACATGATGTGACATGATAATTGTAGTCGTAGCATTTCACTGATGTCAATTTCACACACGGCAAGCTGCTGACAAATTCGCCTACAATCATACATTCATGATAATGGCTAATGAGTGACTCAGTTCAGTGTCATATATCGTGCATATGAATGAAGCTGAGTGGTGAGATTCACACACACTGCAATTGATGAGTGAATATTTTGTTGTGTTGAATTGTGTGAATTGTGTTGTGTGTGCCATGTATACTGTACGATACGTGTGTGAGTGTGCAGTTCACCGTCTCAAACATGTCAAGAATAATAATCTGACATCTAATTGCTCATTTAAGATCACACCAATAATCAATCGCCTGAAATAAATCTATAATCAATAACAGGCCGAATGACAGTCAGTAGTGACAGCATCATCCGCACTTGTACACATGTTTACAATAAAGGACCCAACATAACATAATATGTCATAACAACACACGACATTGTATTACATGATGTGACATGATAATTGTAGTCGTAGCATTTCACTGATGTCAATTTCACACACGGCAAGCTGCTGACAAATTCGCCTACAATCATACATTCATGATAATGGCTAATGAGTGACTCAGTTCAGTGTCATATATCGTGCATATGAATGAAGCTGAGTGGTGAGATTCACACACACTGCAATTGATGAGTGAATATTTTGTTGTGTTGAATTGTGTGAATTGTGTTGTGTGTGCCATGTATACTGTACGATACGTGTGTGAGTGTGCAGTTCACCGTCTCAAACATGTCAAGAATAATAATCTGACATCTAATTGCTCATTTAAGATCACACCAAATAATCAATCGCCTGAAATAAAATCTATAATCAATAACAGGCCGAAATGGCAGTCAGTAGTGTCAGCATCATGCGCACTTGTACACATGTTTAAAAAAAAGAAACTTACATAACATAATATGTCATAACAACACACGAAATTGTATTACATGATGTGACATAATAATTGTAGCCGTAGCATTTCACTTATGTAAATTTCACACACAGCAAGCCATTTACGAATTCGCCTACAATCATACATTCATCATAATGGCTAATGAGTGACTCAGTTCAGTGTCATATATCGGGCATATGAATGAAGCTGAGTGGTGAGATTCACACACACTGCAATTGATGGGTGAATATTTTGTTGTGTTGAATTATGTGAATTGTGTTGTGTGTGCCATGTATACTGTTCAATACGTGTGTGAGTGTGTTTTTTATTGTCTCAAACATGTCCCGTTCATTTGACTCACACCAACTGCCTATTTTGAATCACAACAATTCATCAAATGCCTGTGAAAAAACCTATCATCTTTAACAGTTAAAACGAGAGTCAGTAGTGTCAGCATCATTCCACATGTACACATGTTTACAATAAACAACCTAACATAACATTATATGTCATGACAACACACGAAATTGTATTACATGATGTGACATGATAATTGTAGTCGTAGCATTTCACTGATGTCAATTTCACACACGGCAAGTCGCTGACAACTTCGCCTACAATCATACATTCATCATAATGGCTAATGAGTGACTCAGTTCAGTGTCATATATCGGGCATATGAATGAAGCTGAGTGGTGAGATTCACACACACTGCAATTGATGAGTGAATATTTTGTTGTGTTGTATTATGTGAATTGTGTTGTGTGTGCCATGTATTCTTTCCGATTCGTGTGAGTATGCTGTTCACTGTCTCAATCATGTCACGTATATTAAGCTCACACTAACTGCTTATCTCGAATCACACCAAGTCAACAATTGTTTGTGAAATAACCTGTCATTTGTAACAGGTCAATTGATTGTCTGTAGTGTCAGCATCATCCGGACCTGTACACATGTTAACAATAAAAGAACCTAACATAACATAATATGTTATAACAACACACGAAATTGTATTACATGATGTGACATGATAATTGTAGTCGTAGCATTTCACTGATGTCAATTTCACACACGGCAAGTCGCTGACAACTTCGCCTACAATCATACATTCATCATGATGGCTATTGAGTGACTCAGTTCAGTGTCATATATCGGGCATTTGAATGAAGCTAAGTGGTGAGATTCACACACACTGCAATTGATGAGTGAATATTTTGTTGTGTTGAATTATGTGAATTGTGTTGTGTGTGCCATGTATACTGTTCAATACGTGTGTGAGTGTGCAATTTACTGTCTCAATCATGTCACGTATATTTGACTGACATCAACTGCCTATCTTAAATGACAACAATTCATCACACCCTAGAAAAATAACCTTTAATCTGTAACAGTTACGATGACAGTCAAGAGTTTCAGCATCATCCGCACTTGTACACATGTTTACAATAAACAACCTAACATAACATAACATATCATGACAACACACGACATTGTATTACATGATGTGACATGATAATTGTAGCCGTAGCATTTCACTGATGTCAATTTCTCACACGGCAAGCCACTGACAAATTCGCCTACAATCATACATTCATCATAATGGCTAAAGAGTGACTCAGTTCAGTGTCATATATCGGGCATGTGAATGAAGCTGAGTGGTGAGATTCACACACACTGCAAGTGATGAGTGAATATTTTGTTGTGTTGTATTATGTGAATTGTGTTGTGTGTGCCATGTATACTGTCCGATACGTGTGTGATTGTGCTGTTCACTGTCTCAATCATGTCACGTATTTTTATCTCACACCAACTGCTTATCTCGAATCACACAAAGTCAAAAATTGCCCGTGAAATAACCTGTCATTTGTAACAGGCCAAATGATAGTCTGTAGTGTCAGAATCATGCGCACTTGTACACATGTTTACAATGAAAAACCTAACATAACATAATATGTCATGACAACACACGAAATTGTATTACATGATGTAACATAATAATTGTAGCCGTAGCATTTCACTTATGTAAATTTCACACACAGCAAGCCATTTACGAATTCGCCTACAATCATACATTCATCATAATGGCTAATGAGTGACTCAGTTCAGTGTCATATATCGGGCATATGAATGAAGCTGAGTGGTGAGATTCACACACACTGCAATTGATGGGTGAATATTTTGTTGTGTTGTATTATGTGAATTGTGTTGTGTGTGCCATGTATACTGTTCAATACGTGTGTGAGTGTGTTTTTTATTGTCTCAAACAAGTCCCGTTCATTTGACTCACACCAACTGCCTATTTTGAATCACAACAATTCATCAAATGCCTGTGAAAAAACCTATCATCTTTAACAGTTAAAACGAGAGTCAGTAGTGTCAGCATCATTCCACATGTACACATGTTTACAATAAACAACCTAACATAACATTATATGTCATGACAACACACGAAATTGTATTACATGATGTGACATGATAATTGTAGTCGTAGCATTTCACTGATGTCAATTTCACACACGGCAAGTCGCTGACAACTTCGCCTACAATCATACATTCATCATAATGGCTAATGAGTGACTCAGTTCAGTGTCATATATCGGGCATATGAATGAAGCTGAGTGGTGAGATTCACACACACTGCAATTGATGAGTGAATATTTTGTTGTGTTGTATTATGTGAATTGTGTTGTGTGTGCCATGTATTCTTTCCGATTCGTGTGAGTATGCTGTTCACTGTCTCAATCATGTCACGTATATTAAGCTCACACTAACTGCTTATCTCGAATCACACCAAGTCAACAATTGTTTGTGAAATAACCTGTCATTTGTAACAGGCCAATTGATTGTCTGTAGTGTCAGCATCATCCGGACCTGTACACATGTTAACAATAAAAAACCTAACATAACATAATATGTTATAACAACACACGAAATTGTATTACATGATGTGACATGATAATTGTAGTCGTAGCATTTCACTGATGTCAATTTCACACACGGCAAGTCGCTGACAACTTCGCCTACAATCATACATTCATCATGATGGCTATTGAGTGACTCAGTTCAGTGTCATATATCGGGCATTTGAATGAAGCTAAGTGGTGAGATTCACACACACTGCAATTGATGAGTGAATATTTTGTTGTGTTGAATTATGTGAATTGTGTTGTGTGTGCCATGTATACTGTTCAATACGTGTGTGAGTGTGCAATTTACTGTCTCAATCATGTCACGTATATTTGACTGACATCAACTGCCTATCTTAAATGACAACAATTCATCACACCCTAGAAAAATAACCTTTAATCTGTAACAGTTACGATGACAGTCAAGAGTTTCAGCATCATCCGCACTTGTACACATGTTTACAATAAACAACCTAACATAACATAACATATCATGACAACACACGACATTGTATTACATGATGTGACATGATAATTGTAGCCGTAGCATTTCACTGATGTCAATTTCTCACACGGCAAGCCACTGACAAATTCGCCTACAATCATACATTCATGATAATGGCTAATGAGTGACTCAGTTCAGTGTCATATATCGGGCATGTGAATGAAGCTGAGTGGTGAGATTCACACACACTGCAAGTGATGAGTGAATATTTTGTTGTGTTGTATTATGTGAATTGTGTTGTGTGTGCCATGTATACTGTCCGATACGTGTGTGATTGTGCTGTTCACTGTCTCAATCATGTCACGTATTTTTATCTCACACCAACTGCTTATATCGAATCACACCAAGTCAAAAATTGCCCGTGAAATAACCTGTCATTTGTAACAGGCCAAATGATAGTCTGTAGTGTCAGAATCATGCGCACTTGTACACATGTTTACAATGAAAAACCTAACATAACATAATATGTCATGACAACACACGAAATTGTATTACATGATGTGACATGATAATTGTAGTCTTAGCATTTCACTGATGTCAATTTCACACACGGCAAGTCGCTGACAACTTCGCCTACAATCATACATTCATCATAATGGCTAATGAGTGACTCAGTTCAGTGTCATATATCGGGCATTTGAATGAAGCTAAGTGGTGAGATTCACACACACTGCAATTGATGAGTGAATATTTTGTTGTGTTGAATTATGTGAATTGTGTTGTGTGCGTCATGTATACTGACCGACACGTGTGTGAGTGTGCAATTTACTGTCTCAATCATGTCACGTATATTTGACTGACATCAACTGCCTATCTTGAATGACAACAATTCATCACACCCTCAAAAAATAACCTTTAATCTGTAACAGTTACAATGACAGTCAAGAGTTTCAGCATCATCCGCACTTGTACACATGTTTACAATAAAGAACCTAACATAACATAACATATCATGACAACACACGAAATTGTATTACATGATGTGACATGATAATTGTAGTCGTAGCATTTCAATGATGTCAATTTCACACACGGCATGTCGCTGACAAATTCGTCTACAATCATACATTCATGATAATGGCTAATGAGTGACGCAGTTCAGTGTCATATATCGGGCATGTGAATGAAGCTGAGTGGTGAGATTCACACACACTGCAATTGATGAGTGAATATTTTGTTGTGTTGAATTATGTGAATTGTGTTGTGTGTGTCATGAATTCTGTCCAATACGTGTGTGATTGTGCTGTTCACTGTCTCAATCATGTCACGTATATTTATCTCACACCAACTGCTTATCTCGAATCACACCGAGTAAACAATTGCCTGTGAAATATCCTTTCACTTTTACAAGGCCAAATGATAGTCTGTAGTGTCAGAATCATGCGCACTTGTACACATGTTTACAATAAAAAACCTAACATAACATAATATGTCATGACAACACACGAAATTGTATTACATGATGTGACATGATAATTGTAGCCGTAGCATTTCACTTATGTAAATTTCACACACAGCAAGCCATTTACGAATTCGCCTACAATCATACATTCATCATAATGGCTAATGAGTGACTCAGTTCAGTGTCAAATATCGGGCATATGAATGAAGCTGAGTGGTGAGATTCACACACACTGCAATTGATGGGTGAATATTTTTTTGTGTTGAATAATGTGAATTGTGTTGTGTGTGCCATGTATACTGTTCAATACGTGTGTGAGTGTGTTTTTTATTGTCCTAAACATGTCCCGTATTTTTGACTCACACCAACTGCCTATCTTGAATCACAACAATTCATCAAATGCCTGTGAAATAACCTTTCATCTTTAACAGTTAAAACGAGAGTCAGTAGTGTCAGCATCATTCCACATGTACACATGTTTACAATAAACAACCTAACATAACATTATATGTCATGACAACACACGAAATTGTATTACATGATGTGACATGATAATTGTAGTCGTAGCATTTCACTGATGTCAATTTCACACACGGCAAGTCGCTGACAAATTCGCCTACAATCATACATTCATCATAATGGCTAATGAGTGACTCAGTTCAGTGTCATATATCGGGCATATGAATGAAGCTGAGTGGTGAGATTCACACACACTGCAATTGATGAGTGAATATTTTGTTGTGTTGTATTATGTGAATTGTGTTGTGTGTGTCATGTATTCTGTCCGATACGTGTGTGAGTGTGCTGTTCACTGTCTCAATCATGTCACGTATATTTATCTCACACCAACTGCTTATCTCGAATCACACCAAGTCAACAATTGCTTGTGAAATAACCTGTCATTTGTAACAGGCCAATTGATTGTCTGTAGTGTCAGCATCATCCGGACCTGTACACATGTTAACAATAAAAAACCTAACATAACATAATATGTTATAACAACACACGAAATTGTATTACATGATGTGACATGATAATTGTAGTCGTAGCATTTCACTGATGTCAATTTCACACACGGCAAGTCGCTGACAACTTCGCCTACAATCATACATTCATCATGATGCCTAATGAGTGACTCAGTTCAGTGTCATAAATCGGGCATTTGAATGAAGCTAAGTGGTGAGATTCACACACACTGCAATTGATGATTGAATATTTTGTTGTGTTGAATTATGTGAATTGTGTTGTGTGTGCCATGTATACTGTCCGATACGTGTGTGATTGTGCTGTTCACTGTCTCAATCATGTCACGTATTTTTATCTCACACCAACTGCTTATCCCGAATCACACCAAGTCAAAAATTGCCCGTGAAATAACCTGTCATTTGTAACAGGCCAAATGTTAGTCTGTAGTGTCAGCATCATGCGCACTTGTACACATGTTTACAATGAAAAACCTAACATAACATAATATGTCAAGACAACACACGAAATTGTATTACATGATGTGACATGATAATTGTAGTCGTAGCATTTCACTGATGTCTATTTCACACACGGCATGTCGCTGACAAATTCGTCTACAATCATACATTCATGATAATGGCTAATGAGTGACTTAGTTCAGTGTCATATATCGGGCATGTGAATGAAGCTGAGTGGTGAGATTCACACACACTGCAATTGATGAGTGAATATTTTGTTGTGTTGTATTATGTGAATTGTGTTGTGTGTGTCATGAATTCTGTCCGATACGTGTGTGATTGTGCTGTTCACTGTCTCAATCATGTCACGTATATTTATCTTACACCAACTGCTTATCTCGAATCACACCGAGTAAACAATTGCCTGTGAAATATTCTGTCACTTGTAACAGGCCAAATGATAGTCTGTAGTGTCAGCATCATCCGGACCTGTACACATGTTAACAACAAAGAACATAACATAACATAATATGTCATAACGACACACGAAATTGTATTACATGATGTGACATGATAATTGTAGTCGTAGCATTTCACTGATGTCAATTTCACACACGGCAAGTCGCTGACAAATTCGCCCACAATCATACATTTATCATAATGGCTAATGAGTGACTCAGTTCAGTGTCATATATCGGGCATATGAATGAAGCTGAGTGGTGAGATTCACACACACTGCAATTGATGAGTGAATATTTTGTTGTGTTGTATTATGTGAATTGTGTTGTGTGCGTCATGTATACTGTCCGATACGTGTGTTAGTGTGCTGTTCACTGTCTGAATCATGTCACGTATATTTATCTCACACCAACTGCATATCATGTCTCATAAAAATTCATCAAACGCCTGTGAAATAACCTATCATCTGTAACAGTTAAAATGACAGTCAGTAGTGTCAGCATCATTCCACATGTACACATTTTTGCAACAAATAACGTAACATAACATTATATGTCATGACAACCCACGAAGTTGTATCACATGATGTGACATGATAATTGTAGTCGTAGCATTTCACTGATGTCAATTTCACACACGGCAAGTCGCTGACAACTTCGCCTACAATCATACATTCATCATGTTGGCTAATGAGTGACTCAGTTCAGTGTCATATATCGGGCATTTGAATGAAGCTAAGTGGTGAGATTCACACACACTGCAATTGATGAGTGAATATTTTGTTGTGTTGAATTATGTGAATTGTGTTGTGTGTGCCATGTATACTGTTCAATACGTGTGTGAGTGTGCAATTTACTGTGTCAATCATGTCACGTATATTTGACAGACATCAACTGCCTATCTTGAATGACAACAATTCATCACACCCTCGAAAAATATCCTTTAATCTGTAACAGTTAAAATGACAGTCAAGAGTTTCAGCATCATCCGCACTTGTACACATGTTTACAATAAAGAACCTAACATAACATAAGATATCATGACAACACACGACATTGTATTACATGATGTGACATGATAATTGTAGCCGTAGCATTTCACTGATGTCAATTTCTCACACGGCAATCCACTGACAAATACGCCTACAATCACACATTCATCATAATGGCTAATGAGTGACTCAGTTCAGTGTCATATATCGGGCATATGAATGAAGCTGAGTGGTGAGATTCACACACACTGCAATTGATGAGTGAATATTTTGTTGTGTTGTATTATGTGAATTGTGTTTTGAGTGCCATGTATACTGTTCGATACGTGTGTGAGTGTGCTGTTCACTGTCTCAATCATGTCCCGTATATTTGATTCACACCAACTGCCTTTCTTGAATCACAACAATTCATCAAACGCTCGTGAAATAACCTGTCATTTGTAACAGGCCAAATGACAGTCAGTAGTGTCAGCATCATCCGCACCTGTACAAATGTTTACAATAAAAAACCTAACATAACATTATATGTCATGACAACACACGAAATTGTGTTACATGATGTGACATGATAATTGTAGTCGTAGCATTTCACTGATGTCATTTTCACTCACGTCAAGTCTCTGACAACATTGCCTACAATCGTACATTCATCATAATGGCTAATGAGTGACTCAGTTCAGTGTCATATATCGGGCATATGAATGAAGCTGAGTGGTGAGATTCACACACACTGCAATTGATGAGTGAATATTTTGTTGTGTTGTATTATGTGAATTGTGTTGTGTGTGCCATGTATACTGTCCGATACGTGTGTGAGTGTGCTGTTCACTGTCTCAATCATGTCACGTATTTTTATCTCACACCAACTGCTTATCTCGAATCACACAAAGTCAACAATTGCCCGTAAAATAACCTGTCATTTGTAACAGGCCAAATGATAGTCTGTAGTGTCAGCATCATGCGCACTTGTACACATGTTTACAATGAAAAACCTAACATAACATAATATGTCATGACAACACACGAAATTGTATTACATGATGTGACATGATAATTGTAGTCGTAGCATTTCACTGATGTCAATTTCCACACAAAAAGTAGCTGACCAATTTGCCTACAATCATACAATCATCATAATGGCTGATGAGTGACTCAGTTCAGTGTCATATATTGGGCATATGAATGAAGCTGAGTGGTGAGATTCACACACACTGCAATTGATGAGTGAATATTTTGTTGTGTTGAATTATGTGAATTGTGTTGTGTGTGTCATGTTTTTTGTCCGTAACGTGTGTGATTGTGCTGTTCACTGTCTCAATCATGTGAAGTATATTTAGCTCACAACAACTGCTTTTCTCGAATATTTCCATGTCTGAATTTGCCCGTGAGATAGTCTGCTATTTGTAACAGGCCAAATGACAGTCATTAGTGTCAGCATCATCCGCACTTGTACACATGTTCACAATAAGAACCTAACATAACATAATATGTCATAACAACACACGAAATTGTATTACATGATGTGACATGATAATTGTAGTTGTGACATTTCACTGATGTCAATTTTACACACGGCAAGTCGCTGTCAAATTCGCCTACAATCATACAATCATCATAATGGCTAATGAGTGACTCAGTTCAGTGTCATATATCGGGCATATGAATGAAGCTGAGTGGTGAGATTCACACACACTGCAATTGATGAGTGAATATTTTGTTGTGTTGTATTATGTGAATTGTGTTGTGTGTGCCACTTATACTGTCCAATACGAGTGTGAGTGTGCTGTTCACTGTCTCAATCATGACACGTATATTTGACTCACACCAACTGCCTATCTTCAATCATAACTATTCATCAAACGCCTGTGATATAACCTATCATCTGTAACAGTTAAAATGACAGTCAGTAGTGTCAGCATCATGCGCACTTGTACACATGTTTACAATAAAGAACCTAACATAACATAATATGTCATGACAACACACGAAATTGTATTACATGATGTGACATGATATTTGTAGTCGTAGCATTTCAATGATGTCAATTTCACACACGGCAAGTCGCTGACAAATTCGCCTACAATCATACATTCATCATGATCGCTAATGAGTGAATCAGTTCAGTGTCATATATCGGGCATATGAATGAAGCTGAGTGGTGAGATTCACACACACTGCAATTGATGAGTGAATATTTTGTTGTGTTGTATTATGTGAATTGTGTTGTGTGTGCCATGTATACTGTCCGATACGTGTGTAAGTGTGCTGTTCACTGTCTCAATCATGTCACGTATATTTATCTCACACCAACTGCTTATTTCGAATCACACCATGTCAACATTTGCCCGTGAAATAACCTGTCATTCGTAACAGGCCAAATGATAGTCTCTACTGTCAGCATCATGCGCTCTTGTACACCATTTCATAAAAAAGAACCCTACATAACATAATATGTCATGACAACACACGAAATTGTATTACATGATGTGACCTGATAATTGTAGTCGTGACATTTCATTAATGTCAATTTCACACACGGCAAGTCGCTGACAAATTCGCCTACAATCATACATTCATGATAATGGCTAATGAGTGACTCAGTTCAGTGTCATATATCGATAATATGAATATAGCAGAGTGGTGAGATTCACACACACTGCAATTGATGAGTGAATATTTTGTTGTGTTGAATTATGTGAATTGTGTTGTGTGTGCCATGTATACTGTCCAATACGTGTGTTAGTGTGCTGTTCACTGTTTCAATCATGTCACGTATATTTGACTCACACCAACTGACTATCTTGAATCACAACAATTCATCAAACGCCCTTGAAATAACCTATCATCTGTAACAGTTAAAATGACAGTCAGTAGTGTCAGCATCATCCGCATTTGTACACATGTTTACAACGAAGAACCTAACATAACATAATATGTCATAACAACACACGAAATTGTATTACATGATGTGACATGATAATTGTAGTCGTAGCATTTCACTGATGTCAATTTCACACACGGCAAGCCACTGACAAATTCGTCTACAATCCTACATTCATCATAATGGTTGATGAGTGACTCAGTTCAGTGTCATATATCGGGCATATGAATGAAGCTGAATGAAGAGATTCACTCACACTGCAAATGATGAGTGAATATTATGTTGTGTTGTATTATGTGAATTGTGTTGTTTGTGCCATGTATACTGTCCTATCCTTGTGTAAGTGTGCTGTTCACTGTCTCAATCATGTCACGTATATTTATCTCACACCAACTGCTTATTTCGAATCACACCAAGTCAACATTTGCCCGTGAAATAACCTGTCATTCGTACCAGGCCAAATGATAGTCTCTACTGTCAGCATCATGCGCTCTTGTACACCATTTCATAAAAAAGAACCCTACATAACATAATATGTCATGACAACACACGAAATTGTATTACATGATGTGACCTGATAATTGTAGTCGTGACATTTCATTAATGTCAATTTCACACACGGCAAGTCGCTGACAAATTCGCCTACAATCATACATTCATGATAATGGCTAATGAGTGACTCAGTTCAGTGTCATATATCGATAATATGAATATAGCAGAGTGGTGAGATTCACACACACTGCAATTGATGAGTGAATATTTTGTTGTGTTGAATTATGTGAATTGTGTTGTGTGTGCCATGTATACTGTCCAATACGTGTGTTAGTGTGCTGTTCACTGTTTCAATCATGTCACGTATATTTGACTCACACCAACTGACTATCTTGAATCACACCAAGTCAACATTTGCCCGTGAAATAAATTGTCTGTCGTAACAGGCCAAATGATAATCTGTAGTTTTATCATAATCCGCACTTGTACTCATGTTTACAATAAAAAACCTAACATAACATAATATAACATGACAACACACGAAATTGTATTACATGATGTGACATGATAATTGTAGTCGTAGCATTTCACTGATGTCAATTTCACACACGGCAAGTCGCTGACAAATTCGTCTACAATCCTACATTCATCATAATGGTTGATGAGTGACTCAGTTCAGTGTCATATATCGGGCATATGAATGAAGCTGAATGAAGAGATTCAATCACACTGCAATTGATGAGTGAATATTATGTTGTGTTGTATTATGTGAATTGTGTTGTGTGTGCCATGTATACTGTCCTATCCTTGTGTAAGTGTGCTGTTCACTGTCTCAATCATGTCACGTATATTTATCTCACACCAACTGCTAATCTCGAATCACACCAAGTCAACATTTGCCCGTGGAATAACCTGTCATTTGTAACAGGCCAAATGACAGTCAGTAGTGTCAGCATCATGCGCACTTGTACACATGTTTACAATAAAGAACCTAACATAACATAATATGTCATGACAACACACGAAATTGTATTACATGATGTGACATGATAATTGTAGTCGTGGCATTTCACTGATGTCAATTTCTCACACAACAATTCTCTGACAACATTGCCAACAATCGTACATTTATCATAATGGCTAATGAGTGACTCAGTTCAGTGTCATATATCTGGCATATGAATGAAGCTGAGTGGTGAGATTCACACACACTGCATTTGATGAGTGAATATTTTGTTGTGTTGAATTATGTGAATTGTGTTGTGTGTGCCATGTATACTGTCCAATACGTGTGTGAGTGTGCTGTTTACTGTCTCAATCATGTCACGTAAATTTATCTCACACCAACTGCTTATTTCGAATCATACTAAGTAAACAATTGCCCGTGAAATAAATTGTCTGTCGTAACAGGCCAAATGATAATCTGTAGTTTTATCATAATCCGCACTTGTACTCATGTTTACAATAAAAAACCTAACATAACATAATATAACATGACAACACACGAAATTGTATTACATGATGTGACATGATAATTGTAGTCGTAGCATTTCACTGATGTCAATTTCACACACGGCAAGTCTCTGACAAATTCGCCTACAATCGTACATTCATCATAATGGCTAATAAGTGACTCAGTTCAGTGTCATATATCGGGCATATGAATGAAGCTGAGTGGTGAGATTCACACACACTGCAATTGATGAGTGAATATTTTGTTGTGTTGTATTATGTGAATTGTGTTGTGTGTGCCATGTATACTGTCCGATACGTGTGTAAGTGTGCTGTTCACTGTCTCAATCATGTTTTGTTTTTTCATATCACACCAACTGCTTATTTCGAATCACACTTAATCAACTATTGCCCGAAAAATAACCTGTTATTAGTAACTGGCCAATTGACAGTCAGTAGTGTCAGCATCATTCGCACTTGTACACATGTTCACAATAAAAAACCTAACATAACATAATATGTCATAACAACACACGAAATTGTATTACATGATGTGACATGATAATTGTAGTCGTAGCATTTCACTGATGTCAATTTCACACACGGCATGTCGCTGGCAAATTCGCCTACAATCATACGTTCATCATAATGGTTGATGAGTGACTCAGTTCAGTGTCATATATCGGGCATACGAATGAAGCTGAATGAAGAGATTCACTCACACTGCAATTGATGAGTGAATATTTTGTTGTGTTGTATTATGTGAATTGTGTTGTGTGTGCCATGTATACTGTCCTATCCGTGTGTAAGTGTGCTGTTCACTGTCTCAATCATGTCACGTATATTTATCTCACACCAACTGATTATCTTGTATAGCACCAAGTCAACAATTTCCTGTGAAATAACCTGTCATATGTAACAGGCCAAATGTTAGTCAGTAGTGTCAGCATCATGCGCACTTGTACACATGTTCACAATAAAAAACCTAACATAACATAATATGTCATAACAACACACGAAATTGTATTACATGATGTGACATGATAATTGTAGTCGTAGCATTTCACTGATGTCAATTTCACACACGGCAAGTCTCTGACAAATTCGCCTACAATCGTACATTCATCATAATGGCTAATAAGTGACTCAGTTCAGTGTCATATATCGGGCATATGAATGAAGCTGAGTGGTGAGATTCACACACACTGCAATTGATGAGTGAATATTTTGTTGTGTTGTATTATGTGAATTGTGTTGTGTGTGCCATGTATACTGTCCGATACGTGTGTAAGTGTGCTGTTCACTGTCTCAATCATGTTTTGTTTTTTCATATCACACCAACTGCTTATTTCGAATCACACTTAATCAACTATTGCCCGAAAAATAACCTGTTATTAGTAACTGGCCAATTGACAGTCAGTAGTGTCAGCATCATTCGCACTTGTACACATGTTCACAATAAAAAACCTAACATAACATAATATGTCATAACAACACACGAAATTGTATTACATGATGTGACATGATAATTGTAGTCGTAGCATTTCACTGATGTCAATTTCACACACGGCAAGTCTCTGACAAATTCGCCTACAATCGTACATTCATCATAATGGCTAATAAGTGACTCAGTTCAGTGTCATATATCGGGCATATGAATGAAGCTGAGTGGTGAGATTCACACACACTGCAATTGATGAGTGAATATTTTGTTGTGTTGAATTATGTGAATTGTGTTGTGTGTGCCATGTATACTGTCCAATACGTGTGTGAGTGTGCTGTTTACTGTCTCAATCATGTCACGTAAATTTATCTCACACCAACTGATTATCTTGTATAGCACCAAGTCAACAATTTCCTGTGAAATAACCTGTCATATGTAACAGGCCAAATGTTAGTCAGTAGTGTCAGCATCATGCGCACTTGTACACATGTTCACAATAAAAAACCTAACATAACATAATATGTCATAACAACACACGAAATTGTATTACATGATGTGACATGATAATTGTAGTCGTAGCATTTCACTGATGTCAATTTCACACACGGCATGTCGCTGGCAAATTCGCCTACAATCATACGTTCATCATAATGGCTAATGAGTGACTCAGTTCAGTGTCATATATCGGGCAGATGAATGAAGCTGAGTGGTGAGATTCACACACACTGCAATTGATGAGTGAATATTTTCTTGTGTTGTATTATGTGAATTGTGTTGTGTGTGTCATGTATACTGTTCGATACGTGTGTAGGTGTGCTGTTCACTGTCTCAATCATGTCACGTATATTTAACTCACAACAACTGATTATCTTGTATAGCACCAAGTCAACGATTTCCTGTGAAATAACCTGTCATATGTAACAGGCCAAATGTTAGTCAGTAGTGTCAGCATCATGCGCACTTGTACACATGTTTACAACAAAGTACCTTACATAACATAATATGTCATGACAACACACGAAATTGTATTACATGATGTGACATGATAATTTTAGTCGTAGCATTTCACTGATGTCAATTTCACACATGTCAAGTCTCTGACAACTTCGCCTACAATAATTCATTCATCATAATGGCTAATGAGTGACTTATTTCAGTGTCATATATCGGGCAGATGAATGAAGCTGAGTGGTGAGATTCACACACACTGCAATTGATGAGTGAATATTTTGTTGTGTTGTATTATGTGAATTGTGTTGTGTGTGCCATGTATACTGTCCGATACGTGTGTAAGTGTGCTGTTCACTGTCTTAATCATGTTTCGTTGTTTTATCTAACACCAACTGCTTATTTCAAATTACACTAAGTCAACAATTGCCCGTAAAATAACCTGTCATTAGTAACCGGCCAAATGACAATCAGTAGTGTCAGCATCATACGCACTTGTACACATGTTCATAATAAAAAACCTAACATATCATAATATGTCATAACAACACACGAAATTGTATTACATGATGTGACATGATAATTGTAGTCGTAGCATTTCACTGATGTCAATTTCACACACGGGATGTCGCTGACAACTTCGCCTACAATCAAACATTCATCATAATGGCTAATGAGTGACTCACTTCAGTGTCATATATCGGGCATATGAATGAAGCTGAATGAAGAGATTCACACACACTGCAATTGATGAGTGAATATTTTGTTGTGTTGTATTATGTGAATTGTGTTGTGTGTGCCATGTATACTGTCCAATACGTGTGTGAGTGTGCTGTTCACTGTCTCAATCATGTCACGTATATTAATCTTACACCAACTGCTTATTTTTAATCACACAAAAACAACATTTGCTCGTAAATTAACCTGTCATTTGTGACAGGCCAAATGACAGTCAGTAGTGTCAGCATCATGCGCACTTGTACACATGTTCACAATGAAGAACCTAACATAACATAATATGTCATGACAACACACAAAATTGTATTACATGATGTGACATGATAATTGTAGTCGTGGCATTTCACTGATGTCAATTTCACACACAACAATTCTCTGACAACATTGCCAACAATCGTACATTCATCATAATGGCTAATGAGTGACTCAGTTCAGTGTCATATATCTGGCATATAAATGAAGCTGAGTGGTGAGATTCACACACACTGCAATTGATGAGTGAATATTTTGTTGTGTTGAATTATGTGAATTGTGTTGTGTGTGCCATGTATACTGTCCAATACGTGTGTGAGTGTGCTGTTTACTGTCTCAATCATGTCACGTAAATTTATCTCACACCAACTGATTATCTTGTATAGCACCAAGTCAACAATTTCCTGTGAAATAACCTGTCATATGTAACAGGCCAAATGTTAGTCAGTAGTGTCAGCATCATGCGCACTTGTACACATGTTTACAGCAAAGTACCTTACATAACATAATATGTCATGACAACACACGAAATTGTATTACATGATGTGACATGATAATTGTAGTCGTAGCATTTCACTGATGTCAATTTCACACACGGGATGTCGCTGACAACTTCGCCTACAATCAAACATTCATCATAATGGCTAATGAGTGACTCAGTTCAGTGTCATATATCGGGCATATGAATAAGGCTGAGTGGTGAGATTCACACACACTGCAATTGATGAGTGAATATTTTGTTGTGTTGTATTATGTGAATTGTGTTGTGTGTGCCATGAATACTGTTTGATACGTGTGTGAGTGTGCTGTTCACTGTCTCAATCATGTCACGTATATTAATCTTACACCAACTGCTTATTTTAAATCACACAAAAACAACATTTGCTCGTAAATTAACCTGTCATTTGTGACAGGCCAAATGACAGTCAGTAGTGTCAGCATCATGCGCACTTGTACACATGTTCACAATGAAGAACCTAACATAACATAATATGTCATAACAACACACGAAATTGTATTACATGATGTGACATGATAATTGTAGTCGTAGCATTTCACTGATGTCAATTCCACACACGGCAAGTCTCTGACAAATTCGCCTACAATCATACATTCATCATAATGGCTAATGAGTGACTCAGTTCAGTGTCATATATCGGGCATATGAATGAAGCAGATTGAAGAGATTCACACACACTGCAATTGATGAGTGAATATTTTGTTGTGTTGTATTATGTGAATTGTGTTGTGTGTGCCATGTATACTGTCCGATACGTGTGTAAGTGTGTTGTTCGCTGTCTTAATCATGCCACGTATATTTGACTCACACCAACTGCCTATCTTGAATCACAATAATTTATCAAACGCCCTTGATATAACCTGTCATTTGTAACAGGCCAAATGACAGTCAGTAGTGTCAGCATCATGCGCACTTGTACACATGTTTACAACAAAGAACCTAACATAACATAATATGTCATGACAACACACGAAATTGTATTACATGATGTTACATGATAATTGTAATCGTAGCATTTAACTGATGTCAATTTTACACACGGCAAGCCACTGACAAATTCGCCTACAATCATACATTCATGATAATGGCTAATGAGTGACTCAGTTCAGTGTCATATATCGTGCATATGAATGAAGCTGAGTGGTGAGATTCACACACACTGCAATTGATGAGTGAATATTTTGTTGTGTTGTATTATGTGATTTGTGTTTGGCGTGCCACTTATACTGTCCAATACGTGTGTGATTGTGCTGTTAACTATTTTACTCATGTCACGTATATTTGACTCACACCAACTGCCTATCTTGAATCACAACAATTTATCTAACGTCCTTGAAATAGCCTATTATCTGTAACAGTTAAAATGACAGTCGGTAGTGTCAGCATCATGCGCACTTGTACACATGTTCACAATAAAGAACCTTACATAACATAATATGTCATAACAACACACGACATTGTGTTACATGATGTGACATGATAATTGTAGTCGTAGCATTTAAATGATGTCAATTTCACACATGTCAAGTCTCTGCCAACATTGCCTACAATCGTACATTCATCATAATGGCTAATGAGTGACTCAGTTCAGTGTCATATATCGTGCATATGAATGAAGCTGAGTGGTGAGATTCACACACACTGCAATTGATGAGTGAATATTTTGTTGTGTTGTATTATGTGAATTGTGTTGTGTGTGCCATGTATACTGTCCGATACGTGTTTGAGTGTGCTGTTCACAGTCGCAATCATGAAAAGTATATTTATTTTACTCCAAATGTTTCTCCTTATTCACACCAAGTCAACAATCGTTCGTGAAATAACCTATCAATAATACAAAGCTAAATGACAGTCAGTAGTGTCAGCATTACGCGCACTTGTACACATGTTTACAATAAAAAACCTAACATAACATTATATGTCATGACAACACACGAAATTGTATTACAAGATGTGACATGATAATTGTAGTCGTAGCATTTCACTGATGTCAATTTCACACACGGCAAGTCTCTGACAACTTCGCCTACAATCATACGTTCATCATAATGGCTAATGAGTGACTCCGTTCAGTGTCATATATTTCGGACATATGAATGAAGCTGAGTGGTGAGATTCACACACACTGCAATTGATGAGTGAATATTTTGTTGTGTTGTATTATGTGAATTGTGTTGTGTATGCCATGTATTTTGTCCAAAAAGTGTGTGAGTGTGCTGTTCACTTTATCAATCCTGTCAAGTATATTTAATCCACACCAAATGCTTATTAAGAATCACAGCAAGTCAACAATTGCCCCTGAAATAACCTATCATTTGTAACAGGCCAAATGATAGTCAGTTGTGTAAGCATCATCCGCACTTGTACACATGTTTTTAATAAAGAACATTACATATAATAATATTTCATGACAACACACGACATTGTATTACAAGATGTGACATGATAATTGTAGTCGTAGCATTTCACTGATGTCAATTTCACACACGGCAAGTCGCTGACAAATTCGCCTACAATCAAACATTCATGATAATGGCTAATGAGTGACTCAGTTCAGTGTCATATATCGGGCATATGAATGCAGCTGAGTAGTGAGATTCACACACACTGCAATTGATGAGTGAATATTTTGTTGTGTTGTATTATGTGAATTGTGTTGTGTGTGTCATGTATTCTTTGAGATACGTGTGTGATTGTGCTGTTCACTGTTTCAACCATGTGAATGCTAATTATCTCACACCAATTGCCTAACTTGTATCACAAAAATTTATTAAACGCATGTGAAATAACCTATCATCTGTAACAGTTAAATTGACAGTCAGTAGTGTCAGCATCATCCGCACTTGTACACATGTTTACTATAAAGAACCTGACATAACATAATATGTCATGACAACACACGAAATTGTATTACATGATGTGACATGATAATTGTAGTCGTTGCATTTCACTGATGTCAATTCAACACAGAACAAGTCGCTGACAACTTTGCCTACAATCAAACATTCATCATAATGGTTGATGAGTGACTCGGTTCAGTGTCATATTTCGCGCATATGAATGAAGCTGAGTGGTGAGATTCACACACACTGCAATTGATGAGTGAATATTTTGTTGTGTGGTATTATGTGAATTGTGTTGTTTGTGTCATGTTTTTTGTGAGATACGTGTGTGATTGTGCTGTTCACTGTCTCAATCATTCCACGCATATTTATTTCACACCAATTGCTTGAATCGTACCACACCAAGTGAACAAATTTATTTTGAAATAACCTATCAATAATACCAGGCAAAATGACAGTCAGCAGTGTCAGCATCACGAGCACTTGTACACATATATATAAAAAAGAACCTAACATAACATAATATGTCATTACAACACAAGACATCGTATTACATGATGTGACATGATAATTGTAGTCGTAGCATTTCACTGATGTCAATTTCACACAAGGCAAGTCGCTGACAAATTTCCCTACAATCAAACATTCATCATAATGGCTAATGAGTGACTCAGTTCAGTGTCATATATCGGGCATATGAATGCAGCTGAGTAGTGAGATTCACACACACTGCAATTGATGAGTGAATATTTTGTTGTGTTGTATTATGTGAATTGTGTTGTGTGTGCCATGTATACTGTCCGATACGTGTTTGAGTGTGCTGTTCACAGTCGCAATCATGAAAAGTATATTTATTTTACTCCAAATGTTTCTCCTTATTCACACCAAGTCAACAATCGTTCGTGAAATAACCTATCAATAATACAAAGCTAAATGACAGTCAGTAGTGTCAGCATTACGCGCACTTGTACACATGTTTACAATAAAAATCCTAACATAACATTATATGTCATGACAACACACGAAATTGTATTACAAGATGTGACATGATAATTGTAGTCGTAGCATTTCACTGATGTCAATTTCACACACGGCAAGTCTCTGACAACTTCGCCTACAATCATACGTTCATCATAATGGCTAATGAGTGACTCCGTTCAGTGTCATATATTTCGGACATATGAATGAAGCTGAGTGGTGAGATTCACACACACTGCAATTGATGAGTGAATATTTTGTTGTGTTGTATTATGTGAATTGTGTTGTGTATGCCATGTATTTTGTCCAAAAAGTGTGTGAGTGTGCTGTTCACTTTATCAATCCTGTCAAGTATATTTAATCCACACCAAATGCTTATTAAGAATCACAGCAAGTCAACAATTGCCCCTGAAATAACCTATCATTTGTAACAGGCCAAATGATAGTCAGTTGTGTAAGCATCATCCGCACTTGTACACATGTTTTTAATAAAGAACATTACATATAATAATATTTCATGACAACACACGACATTGTATTACATGATGTGACATGATAATTGTAGTCGTAGCATTTCACTGATGTCAATTTCACACACGGCAAGTCGCTGACAAATTCGCCTACAATCAAACATTCATTATAATGGCTAATGAGTGACTCAGTTCAGTGTCATATATCGGGCATATGAATGCAGCTGAGTAGTGAGATTCACACACACTGCAATTGATGAGTGAATATTTTGTTGTGTTGTATTATGTGAATTGTGTTGTGTGTGTCATGTATTCTTTGAGATACGTGTGTGATTGTGCTGTTCACTGTTTCAACCATGTGAATGCTAATTATCTCACACCAATTGCCTAACTTGTATCACAAAAATTTATTAAACGCATGTGAAATAACCTATCATCTGTAACAGTTAAATTGACAGTCAGTAGTGTCAGCATCATCCGCACTTGTACACATGTTTACTATAAAGAACCTGACATAACATAATATGTCATGACAACACACGAAATTGTATTACATGATGTGACATGATAATTGTAGTCGTTGCATTTCACTGATGTCAATTCAACACAGAACAAGTCGCTGACAACTTTGCCTACAATCAAACATTCATCATAATGGTTGATGAGTGACTCAGTTCAGTGTCATATTTCGCGCATATGAATGAAGCTGAGTGGTGAGATTCACACACACTGCAATTGATGAGTGAATATTTTGTTGTGTGGTATTATGTGAATTGTGTTGTTTGTGTCATGTTTTTTGTGAGATACGTGTGTGATTGTGCTGTTCACTGTCTCAATCATTCCACGCATATTTATTTCACACCAATTGCTTGAATCGTACCACACCAAGTGAACAAATTTTTTTTGAAATAACCTATCAATAATACCAGGCAAAATGACAGTCAGCAGTGTCAGCATCACGAGCACTTGTACACATATTTATAAAAAAGAACCTAACATAACATAATATGTCATTACAACACAAGACATCGTATTACATGATGTGACATGATAATTGTAGTCGTAGCATTTCACTGATGTCAATTTCACACAAGGCAAGTCGCTGACAAATTTCCCTACAATCAAACATTCATCATAATGGCTAATGAGTGACTCAGTTCAGTGTCATATATCGGGCATATGAATGCAGCTGAGTAGTGAGATTCACACACACTGCAATTGATGAGTGAATATTTTGTTGTGTTGTATTATGTGAATTGTGTTGTGTGTGTCATGTATTCTGTGAGATACGTGTGTGATTGTGCTGTTCACTGTTTCAACCTTTAAAATGCTAATTATCTGACACCAATTGCCTAATTTGTATCACAAAAATTTATTAAACGCATGTGAAATAACCTATCATCTGTAACAGTTAAATTGACAGTCAGTAGTGTCAGCATCATCCGCACATGTACATATGTTCACAATAAAGAACCGAACATAAAATAATATGACATGACAACACACGAAATTGTATTACATGATGTGACATGATAATTGTAGTCGTAGCATTTCACTGATGTCAATTTCACACACGAAAAGTCGCTGACAAATTCGCCTACAATCATACATTCATCATAATGGTTAATGAGTGACTCAATTCAGTGTCATATATCGGGCATATGAATGAAGCTGAGTGGTGAGATTCACACACATTGCAATTGATGAGTGAATATTTTGTTGTGTTGTATTATGTGAATTGTATTGTGTGTGCCATGTATACTGTTTGATACGTGTGTGAGTGTGCTGTTCACTGTCTCAATCATTCCACGCATATTTATTTCACACCAATTGCTTGAATTGTATCATACCAAGTAAACAAATGTTCTTGAAATAACCTATCAATAATACCAGGCAAAATGACATTCAGCAGTGTCAGCATCACGAGCACTTGTACACATAATTATAATGAAGAACCTAACATAACATAATATGTCATTACAACACAAGACATCGTATTACATGATGTGACATGATAATTGTAGTCGTAGCATTTCACTGATGTCAATTTCACACAAGGCAAGTCGCTGACAAATTTCCCTACAATCAAACATTCATCATAATGGTTGATGAGTGACTCAGTTCAGTGTCATATATCGGGCATATGAATGAAGCTGAGTGGTGAGATTCACACACACTGCAATTGATGAGTGAATATTTTGTTGTGTTGTATTATGTGAATTGTGTTGTTTGTGTCATGTTATTTTGGCGACACGTGTGTGAGTGTGCAGTTCACAGTCTTAATCATGTCAAGTATATTTATCTCACATCAAATGCTTTTCTCGAATCACACCAAGTCGACAAATATTCTCGAAATAACCTATCAATAATACCAGGCCAAATGACAGTCAGTAGTGTCAGCATCATCCGCACTGGTACACATGTTTACAATAAAGAACCGAACATAACATATATGTCATTACAACACACGACATTGTATTTCATGATGTGACATGATAATTGTAGTCGTAGCATTTCACTGATGTCAATTTCACACAGAACAAGTCTCTGACAACTTTGCCTACAAACATACATTCATCATAATGGTTGATGAGTGACTCAGTTCAGTGTCATATATCGGGCATATGAATGAAGCTGAGTGGTGAGATTTACACACACTGCAATTGATGAGTGAATATTTTGTTGTGTTGTATTATGTGAATTGTGTTGTTTGTGTCATGTTTTTTGTGCGACACGTGTGTGAGTGTGCAGTTCACAGTCTTATTCATGTCAAGTATATTTATCTCACATCAAATGCTTTTCTCGAATCACATCAAGTCAACAAATATTCTCGAAATAACCCATCAATAATACCAGGCCAAATGATAGTCAGTAGTGTCAGCATCATGCTCAATTGTTCAGATGTTTATAATGAAGAACCCAACATGACATAATATGTCATGACAACACACGACATTGTATTACATGATGTGACATGATAATTGTAGAAGTAGCATTTCACTGATGTCAATTTCACACACGGCAAGTCGCTGACAAATTCGCCTACAATCATACATTCATCATAATGGCTAATGAGTGACTCAGTTCAGTGTCATATATCGGGCATATGGATAAAGCTGAGTGGTGAGATTCACACACACTGCAATTGATGAGTGAATATTTTTTTGTGTTGTATCATGTAAATTGTGTTGTGTGTGTCATGTATATTGTCCAAAACGTGTGTGAGTGTGCTGTTCACTGTATCAATCATGTCAAGTATATTTATT
The DNA here is from genome assembly GCA_025215515.1 of Schistosoma japonicum. Classification (NCBI taxonomy): domain Eukaryota; kingdom Metazoa; phylum Platyhelminthes; class Trematoda; order Strigeidida; family Schistosomatidae; genus Schistosoma; species Schistosoma japonicum. The sequence goes on from CM046068.1 coordinate 2,988,346, forward strand.
CCACACCAAATGCTTATCTAGAATCACAGCAAGTAAACAATTGCCCCTGAAATAACCTATCATTTGACACAGGCCAAATGATAGTCAGTGGTGTCAGCATCATGCTCACTTGTACACATGTTTATAATAAAGAACCTTACATATCATAATATGTCATAACAACACACGAAATTGTATTACATGATGTGACATGATAATTGTAGTCGTAGCATTTCACTGATGTCAATTTCACACACGGCAAGCCACTGACAACTTCGCCTACAATCATACATTTATCATAATGGCTAATGAGTGACTCAGTTCAGTGTCATATATCGGGCATATGAATGAACCTGAGTGGTGAGATTCACACACACTGCAATTGTTGAGTGAATATTTTGTTGTGTTGTGTTATGTGAATTGTGTTGTGTGTTCCATGTATTTTGTCAAAAACGTGTGTGAGTGTGCTGTTCACTGTCTCAATCATGTCAAGTATATTTAATCCACACCAAATGCTTATTTAGAATCACATCAAGTCAACAATTGTGTGTGAAATAACTTATCATCTGTAACAGGCCAAATGATAGTCAGTGGTGTCAGCATCATGCGCACTTGTACACATGTTTACAATAAAGAACCTAACATAACATAATATGTCATGACAACACACGAAATTGTATTACATGATGTGACATGATAATTGTAGTCGTAGCATTTCACTGATGTCAATTTCACACACGGCAAGTTGCTGACAAATTCGCCTACAATCATACATTCATCATAATGGCTAATGAGTGACTCAGTTCAGTGTCATATATCGGGCATATGAATGAAGCTGAGTGGTGAGATTCACACACACTGCAATTGATGAGTGAATATTTTGTTGTGTTGTATCATGTAAATTGTGTTGTGTGTGTCATGTATATTGTCCAAAACGTGTGTGAGTGTGCTGTTTGCTGTATCAATCATGTCAAGTATATTTAATCCACACCAAATGCTTATCTAGAATCACAGCAAGTCAACAATTGCCCGTGAAATAACCTATCATTTGACACAGGCCAAATGATAGTCAGTGGTGTCAGCATCATGCTCACTTGTACACATGTTTATAATAAAGAAGCTTACATATCATAATATGCCATAACAACACACGAAATTGTATTACATGATGTGACATGATAATTGTAGTCGTAGCATTTCACTGATGTCAATTTCACACACGGCAAGCCACTGACAAATTCGCCTACAATCATACATTCATCATAATGGCTAATGAGTGACTCAGTTCAGTGTCATATATCGGGCATATGAATGAAGCTGAGTGGTGAGATTCACACACACTGCAATTGATGAGTGAATATTTTCTTGTGTTGTATTATGTGAATTGTGTTGTGTGTGTCATGTATTTTGTAAAAACGTGTGTGAGTGTACTGTTTACTGTTTCAACCATGTGAATGCTTATTATCCGTAACCAATTGCCTATTTTAAATCACAACAATTCATCAAACGTCCGTGAAATAACCTATCATTTCTAACAAGTAAAATGACAATTACCAGCGTTAGCATCATCCGCACTTGTACACATGTTTATAATAAAGATCCTAACAAAACATAATATGTCATGACAACACACGAAATTGTATTACATGATGTGACATGATAATTGTAGTCGTAGCATTTCACTGATGTTAATTTCACACACGGAAAGTCTATGACAACATCGCCTACAATCATACATCCATGATAATGGCTGTTGAGTGACTCATTTCAGTGTCATATATCGGGCATATGAATGAATCTGAGTGGTGAGATTCACACACACTGCAATTGTTGAGTGAATATTTTGTTGTGTTGTTTTATGTGAATCGTGTTGTGTGTGCCATGTATACTGTCCGATACGTGTGTAAGTGTGCTGTTCCCAGTCTTAATCTTGTCACGTATATTTAATTCACACCAACTGCCTATCTCGAATGACACCAAGTCAAAAATTGCCCGTGAAATAAAATATAATTTCCTACAGTTAAAATGACAGTCTCCAGAGTGAGCATCATATGCACTTGTACACATGTTTATAATTAAGAACCTAACATAACATAATATGTCATGACAACACACGAAATTGTATTCTATGATGTGACATGATAATTGTAGTCGTAGCATTTAACTGATGTCAATTTCACACACGGCAAGCCACTGACAAATTCGCCTACAATCATACATTAATGATAATGGCTAATGAGTGACTCAGTTCAGTGTCATATATCGTGCATATGAATGAAGCTGAGTGGTGAGATTCACACACACTGCAATTGATGAGTGAATATTTTGTTTTGTTGAATTGTGTGAATTGTGTTGTGTGTGCCACGTATACTGTCCAATACGTGTGTGAGTTTGCTGTTTACTGTCTTAATCATGTCACGTATATTTGACTCACAATAACTGCCTATCTTGAAACACAAGAATTCATCGAACGCCCGTGAAATAACCTATCATCTGTAACAGTTAAAATGACAGTCACTAGTGTCAGCATCATGCGCACTTGTACACATGTTTACAATGAGGATCCTAACATAAGATAATGTGTCATAACAACACACGAATTTGTATTACATGATGTGACATGATAATTGTAGTCGTAGCATTTCACTGATGTCAATTCCACACATGGCAAGTCTCTGACAACTTCGCCTACAATCATACATTCATCATAATGGCTAATAAGTGACTCAGTTCAGTGTCATATATCGGGCATATGAATGAACCTGAGTGGTGAGATTCACACACACTGCAATTGATGAGTGAATATTTTGTTGTGTTGTATTATGTGAATTGTGTTGTGTGTGCCATGTTTACTGTCCGATACGTGTGTAAGTGTGCTGTTCACTGTCTCAATCATGTCACGTATATTTATCTTACACCAACTGCATATTTTGAATCACAAAAAGTCAACATTTTCCCGTGAAATAACCTGTCATTTGTAACAAGACAAATGTTAGTCTGTATTTTCAGCATCATGCGCACTTGTACACATGTTTACAATGAGGATCCTAACATAAGATAATATGTCATAACAACACACGAATTTGTATTACATGATGTGACATGATAATTGTAGTCGTAGCATTTCACTGATGTCAATTTCACACACGGCATGTCGCTGACCAATTCGCCTACAATGATACATTCATCATAATGGCTAATAAGTGTCTCAGTTCAGTGTCATATATCGGGAATATGAATAAGGCTGAGTGGTGAGATTCACACACACTGCAATTGATGAGTGAATATTTTGTTGTGTTGTATTATGTGAATTGTGTTGTGTGTGCCATGTATACTGTCCGATACGTGTGTAAGTGTGCTCTTCACTGTCTCAATCATGTCACGTATATTTATCTTACACCAACTGCTTATCTCGAATCACAACAAGTCAACATTTGCCCGTGAAATAACCTGTCATTTGTAACAGGACAAATGTTAGTCTGTATTTTCAGCATCATGCGCACTTGTACACATGTTTACAATGAGGATCCTAACATAAGATAATATGTCATAACAACACACGAATTCGTATTACATGATGTGACATGATAATTGTAGTCGTAGCATTTCACTGATGTCAATTTCACACATGGCAAGTCTTTGACAACTTCGCCTACAATCATACATTCATCATAATGGCTAATAAGTGACTCAGTTCAGTGTCAAATATCGGGCATATGAATGAACCTGAGTGGTGAGATTCACACACACTGCAAATGATGAGTAAATATTTTGTTGTGTTGAATTATGTGAATTGTGTTGGGCGTCACATGTTTACTGTCCAATACGTGTGTGAGTGTGCTGTTAACTGTCTTAATCATGTCACGTTAATTTGACCCACACCAACTTCCTATCTTGAATCACAACAATTCATCAAACGCTCGTGAAAAAGCCTGTTATTTGTAATAGGCCGAATGACAGTCAGTAGTGTCAGCATCATGCGCACTTGTACACATGTTTACAATAAGGAACATAACATAACATAATATGTCATGACAACACACGAAATTGTATTACATGATGTGACATGATAATTGTAGTCGTAGCATTTCACTGATGTTAATTTCACACACGGCAAGTCTCTGACAACTTCGCCTACAATCATACATTCATCATAATGGCTAATGAGTGACTCAGTTCAGTGTCATATATCGTGCATATGAATGAAGCTGAGTGGTGAGATTCACACACACTGCAATTGTTGAGTGAATATTTTGTTGTGTTGTATTATGTGAATTGTGTTGTGTGTGCCATGTATACTGTCCGATACGTGTGTAAGTGTGCTCTTCACTGTCTCAATCATGTCACGTATATTTATCTTACACCAACTGCTTATCTCGAATCACAACAAGTCAACATTTGCCCGTAAAATAACCTGTCATTTGTAACAGGACAAATGTTAGTCTGTATTTTCAGCATCATGCGCACTTGTACACATGTTTACAATGAGGATCCTAACATAAGATAATATGTCATAACAACACACGACATTGTATTACATGATGTGACATGATAATTGTAGTCGTAGCATTTCACTGATGTCAATTTCACACACGGCATGTCGCTGACCAATTCGCCTACAATGATACATTCATCATAATGGCTAATAAGTGTCTCAGTTCAGTGTCATATATCGGGAATATGAATAAGGCTGAGTGGTGAGATTCACACACACTGCAATTGATGAGTGAATATTTTGTTGTGTTGTATTATGTGAATTGTGTTGTGTGTGCCATGTATACTGTCCGATACGTGTGTAAGTGTGCTGTTCACTGTCTCAATCATGTCACGTATATTTATCTTACACCAACTGCTTATCTCGAATCACAACAAGTCAACATTTGCCCGTGAAATAACCTGTCATTTGTAACAGGACAAATGTTAGTCTGTATTTTCAGCATCATGCGCACTTGTACACATGTTTACAATGAGGATCCTAACATAAGATAATATGTCATAACAACACACGAATTCGTATTACATGATGTGACATGATAATTGTAGTCGTAGCATTTCACTGATGTCAATTCCACACATGGCAAGTCTTTGACAACTTCGCCTACAATCATACATTCATCATAATGGCTAATAAGTGACTCAGTTCAGTGTCAAATATCGGGCATATGAATGAACCTGAGTGGTGAGATTCACACACACTGCAAATGATGAGTAAATATTTTGTTGTGTTGAATTATGTGAATTGTGTTGGGCGTCACATGTTTACTGTCCAATACGTGTGTGAGTGTGCTGTTAACTGTCTTAATCATGTCACGTTAATTTGACCCACACCAACTTCCTATCTTGAATCACAACAATTCATCAAACGCTCGTGAAAAAGCCTGTTATTTGTAATAGGCCGAATGACAGTCAGTAGTGTCAGCATCATGCGCACTTGTACACATGTTTACAATAAGGAACATAACATAACATAATATGTCATGACAACACACGAAATTGTATTACATGATGTGACATGATAATTGTAGTCGTAGCATTTTACTGATGTTAATTTCACACACGGCAAGTCTCTGACAACTTCGCCTACAATCATACATTCATCATAATGGCTAATGAGTGACTCAGTTCAGTGTCATATATCGTGCATATGAATGAAGCTGAGTGGTGAGATTCACACACACTGCAATTGTTGAGTGAATATTTTGTTGTGTTGTATTATGTGAATTGTGTTGTGTGTGCCATGTATACTGTCCGATACGTGTGTAAGTGTGCTCTTCACTGTCTCAATCATGTCACGTATATTTATCTTACACCAACTGCTTATCTCGAATCACAACAAGTCAACATTTGCCCGTAAAATAACCTGTCATTTGTAACAGGACAAATGTTAGTCTGTATTTTCAGCATCATGCGCACTTGTACACATGTTTACAATGAGGATCCTAACATAAGATAATATGTCATAACAACACACGAAATTGTATTACATGATGTGACATGATAATTGTAGTCGTAGCATTTCACTGATGTCAATTCCACACATGACAAGTCTCTAACAACTTCGCCTACAATCATACATTCATCATAATGGCCAATAAGTGACTCAGTTCAGTGTCATATATCGGGCATATGAATGAACCTAAGTGGTGAGATTCACACACACTGCAATTGATGAGTGAATATTTTGTTGTGTTGAATTATGTGAATTGTGTTAAGCGTGCCACGTATACTGTCCAATACGTGTGTGAGTGTGCTGTTTACTGTCTCAATCATGTCACGTATATTTAACTTACAACAATTGATTATCTTGAGTCACAGCAAATCAACAAGCGCAGGTGAAATAACCTGTTATCTGTAACAGTTAAAATGACAGTCAGTAGTGTTAGCATCATGCGCACTTGTACACATGTTTACAATAAAGATCCTGACATAACATTATTTGTCATAACAACACACGAAATTGTATTACATGATGTGACATGATAATAGTAGTCGTAGCATTTCACTGATGTCAATTTCACACACGGCAAGCTACTGACAAATTTGCCTACAATCATACATTTATCATAATGGCTAATGAGTGACTCAGTTCAGTGTCATATTCCGGGCATATGAATAAGGCTGAGTGGTGAGATTCACACACACTGCAATTGATGAGTGAATATTTTGTTGTGTTGTATTATGTGAATTGTGTTGTGTGTGCCATGTATACTGTCCAATACGTGTGTTAGTGTGCTCTTCACTGTCTCAATCATGTCACGTATATTTATCTTACACCAACTGCTTATCTCGAATCACAACAAGTCAACATTTGCCCGTGAAATAACCTGTCATTTGTAACAGGACAAATGTTAGTCTGTATTTTCAGCATCATGCGCACTTGTACACATGTTTACAATGAGGATCCTAACATAAGATAATATGTCATAACAACACACGAATTCTTATTACATGATGTGACATGATAATAGTAGTCGTAGCATTTCACTGATGTCAATTCCACACATGGCAAGTCTCTGACAACTCCGCCTACAATCATACATTCATCATAATGGCCAATAAGTGACTCAGTTCAGTGTCATATATCGAGCATATGAATGAACCTGAGTGGTGAGATTCACACACACTGCAATTGATGAGTGAATATTTTGTTGTGTTGTATTATGTGAATTGTGTTGGGCGTCCCATGTTTACTGTCCAATACGTGTGTGAGTGTGCTGTTAACTGTATTAATCATGTCACGTAAATTTGACCTATACCAACTGCCTATCTTGAATCACAACAATTCATCAAACGCTCGTGAAAAAACCTGTCATTTGTAATAGGCCAAATGACAGTCAGTAGTGTCAGCATCATGCGCACTTGTACACATGTTTACAACAAAGAATATAACATCAACGCGGTACGTTCAACTTTTGTGGTAACTAGTTGAGTGTTTCGTAAAAAAGCTAATAATTGTCACACTTGTGTGTTTGGATCGACGCTAATACCTTTGCTAGCTTACATTTACTACAATTAATAACTTATGGGTCGTCTCTCTAAAAAAAGAGCTCGTTAAAGCCCTCAGTGCTCAGTTAATGACAAGTCTATGGCAGAACAAGCTTCTAATCTAGTGACTCCGGGTTTGACAGACCCAGTAATGCTCGATTTCACACCAGTGATTCAACTACCTAAAATATTTGATAGGGATCACACTTCTATGCCACAAAACAGTAGCATCGAGAAGGTTAATTGTGAGTTGCAGCATCTAACTCAGCAGCTAGCAGAAATGCGTTCCCAAATGGAGTCATTCTCAATCATGGTGAGTGACGTCAAACAAGAACTTAACGCACTGTCGCCCCTTAAATTGCTACTGACAAAGGATACAGGTTCACCTGTACTGGAAGACGTTACGAAAATAGAAACCGTAATCGACTTCATTGCTACAGAAGTAACTAAGCGTATGATATCCCGTCAGAACGTAATTGTCTACAATATACCGGATAAGGCACCACTAAGGACCGTTAGGTATTCTTTACTAAAGGCAGCTAATCTTTTAGACTGTTCTTGTCAATGCCTCCGTCTTACTAAGAAACATCAGAAGTATTCATGCCCTATTCTCTTCCGATTTGATTCTCAATCGGCAGCACTTCAGTTAAAACAAGCTGAACAATTAATAAGTTCATCTACTAAGTATAAGAAGGTCCGTATAGTGGAGGATAAGACAGCAATCCAAAGACATAGGAGACTAGAAGATTCACACTTAGGTAAAGTAGAGCAGGATACTAATGTAAAGTGCCTAAATACACCACCTGGTACTGCTACAGAATCCTATGATGGTACTATTAATCAACAAGCGGGCGTTATGCTACGAGACACACCAATAACAGGACAAGCCTCTGACAACTTCCCAAGTGATGTAGATTTAGACCACACAACCTCCAATGCCAAGCCTTCTAGTTCTTCATTGGGTGAAAAGATGCGAACTCCCAAAGCTTAGGTAAAAGCCATCGTTAGCCCATTAAACAACTTAGGTATAATGAAACGGAAGACAAAAAGACCGTCGGAACTAAAAGTAAGCTCCAAACAAGGTTTTGTGACCTCATCTACACAACGAGGGCAGAATACCACTGTGCCTGCCACATCATTATATAGCATGGCTGGTTACAAGACCTCATTTTCTAAAGGTAATCGACTCGATAGTAATCAAGGTCGTAAGCACTCGCAGGCGGTACGTAACCAGTCAAAACATAGCTCATTTAATTACCAGCGTAAGCCAAGTGGTGAACAAGTACACAACACATTTTACCACTCTGACGCAAATAACTTTGCAAGAAATTTTAGGTCGCCGAATACACACCAGTATGCTCTAAGCCCTGGTAATCCTACACCATACACGACTTACTCAGATCGTATAAGTGGTTTAACTTTCCCTCCTCACTTTCATAATTATACTCCTGATGGGCTACTAGGATATCCTCCGTCTTTTGCTTATAGCCAACGTGCTGCCATGTCACCTAACTTAAGCTACTCAGGACATCCTATCTCTGACAACTTTAATAATTTTTTAGGGATCAGGCAGTCACTAGTCCCGTTAGCAATACAGCTTGCTCAGACATTAGCTCAAGCAGTCAGACTGCCGTATTAAACCACCATTTAGTTACGTTAAACACGAACGATTCAGACAAAGATCTTATTCGATTCTTCACAATTCACTCTTCATTTCTAAACTTTTTAGTAATTAACGCCCGCTCACTTCTTAATAAAATATCAACTCTAAAAACTATAGCCTTATTAACTAAACCTTCATTAATATTTGTCACAGAAACATGGTGTTCCTCCTCAGTAACTGACTCAGACTTAGCCATTCAGGACTATATGTTATATCGCGGCAATAGAGAATATAGACGGGGTGGCGGCTGTCTAATATACGTAAGTGTTTGTTTTTCGTCTAGAAGAATCAATGACGAAATACTAGATAAGGTACCAGAATCGGTCTGGATATCAGTTAATACTCAGGACTACAGTTTACTTTTCGGATGCATATATAGAACCCCCAACACATCGACTACTGTAGATGACACCATTAATAATGCTTTTGTACATACCTCTGCCCTAAATTATAATGCGAAAGTCATCGCAGGGGACTTTAATCTTCCTAGGATAGACTGGAATGTTGGTAGAGGACTGTCATATGATGAAGAAAATCTTCTTAGTACATTAGAAATGCACTGTTGGACACAATGTGTACACAGTCCCACGAGATATAATAACATTCTTGACTTAGTTTTCTGTCATGATGTCACTCCTCTGTCACTTCAAGTTAGTAAAGAGCTCGAAACTAGTGACCACAAAATGATTCTATGTGCTCTTCCTTTTAATATTAATCTTCGTCACCCCAATAATCGTAAATTACGTAAAACTAGACTATATCGAGACTATAAAAATGTGGATTGGAATCTTCTACACGCCCTTCTAAGTTGCTCTGACTGGGACAATTTTTTCTTAACTAATAATCTTACAGAAGCACTAGATATATTTTATCAAATTAATGACTCGTGTTTAGATTCGATTGCACCTATTAGGATAAGCAATATAATTAAGTCAAATGATTTGTACATACCACTTCATTACCGTAAAAAGCTTAGACGCTTACAGAAGTGTTATTTTAAGTCAAATGACTTTTCTGCATTCGTGGGAATTACCATGACCTATAATCAACTAAAAGAAGTCCACAGGTTAAATGCGATTAAAGAAGAGGTGTCAGCAATGAACAGTGGCTCCAAGATACAAAACTTGGTGCGACTGTTCAATAAACGCCTCAAACCTTCTTGGAATAGTGATATTCCCTGCATTTTACGAGATGGAATACTGATTAATGACCATAATATTATAGTGAACCTGTTCAGCGATTTCTTTGCTAACAGAGGTAAGCCGCTGGATGATATTTAGGTAGAAATGATCAATTCGGCTACTAACTATTTAGAGTCCGTTACTTTCACTTATGATAATATTTGTAAATCCATCAAATCACTTAGAGCGTCAAGTAGTTGTGGAGTGGATGGGTTGGCATCTATTTATTTCAAACTCGGGGGACCTAATATGCCATTAATCCTATTAAGACTGTTCGACCTATCATTGACAGCAGGTACATACCCTAGCAGATGGAAAACCTCTTACATCTGCCCTCGCTTCAAATCAGGTGACAGAACAAACTTGCATAACTATAGGCCCATAAATATCACCCCAGTAATCTCTAGGATAATGGAAAAAATAGTATGTGACAAAATATCTGATCATTTACTCGCTGAGAAACTTATCTCTAATTTCCAACATGGTTTCCTCAAAACTAGGTCTTGTATGACTTGTCACTTTGAATTCTTTAATTTAATTTTTACTGAACGAAGCCTTGGGCACTTGGTGTTAGTATTGTACTTAGACATATCTAAAGCTTTTGACATGGTTAACCACAGGCTTCTTATGGGCAAACTTTCCTCTTATGGGATTAAAAATCCATTACTTGCATGGTTGAACTCTTTCCTCAGTCATAGGCACCAAATTGTCAAAATTAACTCCACTCTGTCCAAGGCAGAACCAGTTGCAAGTGGCGTTATACAAGGAAGTGTCTTAGGCCCACTGCTCTTTATAGCTTATGTAAATGACATATGCAAATGCTTCAGCATGGGAAAACCCTTTCTATACGCAGATGATCTAAAAATAGTATACTCATTCCCTCTCCATGAATTCGCACACACATTCTGTAGCGTCACTGCTGAACTCAACAAGGTCGCAGTATGGTGCTCAAAATGGAAGTTAGACCTCAATGCTTCTAAGTGTGGTTGTATATGTTTTGGAGATAAGCGCCTCAATTTCGATCTCTTCATAAACGGTAGTAAGTTGTCTAGGCTACAGTCAGTAGTTGATTTAGGACTAAGATACTCTTATGATCTATCTTTTACAGAACAGGTCAATATGCAGACATCTAAGTCACATCGACTACTGGGTTGCATATTACGTAACTTTCATAGCGATGACTCTCGTATCCTACTATATAAGGTTTGTGTCAGACCCTTACTTGAATACTGCACTTTTATTCTCAGTAATGTTTCCATTAAGAATAAACTCAAACTGGAGTCGGTACAACGTCGCTTTACTCTTCGTATTTTTAGGACTGATTGTACTCTGGACTATAAAACTAGGTGCATTAAATTAGGACTAAAAACTTTATGGAGGCGCCGACTCAAGTTAAACTTAATCTTCTTTTATAAGATATTGAACAATTTGGCGTTTTCATCATCTAGCACAATTAAGTTCGAGGAACCTTCTTGCTATAACCTACGCAATTCAGCTTCGAAAGTAAAAATTTCACATTCCAAATCTACTCTTTATATGAATTATTTTACAAATAAATTCTCGAGAATATGGAACAATTTGCCTAAGGCCATTCGAGAAACAGATTCACTTCCTTTATTTGTGCAACAGGTTGGTCATCTCATCGATTCTGATAGCTCATTAAAAATGTTCACCCCAACTATTGTTTCTTATTCCACTAGCGAAATAATAGGGACTCTAAATGTGTGAGCAACAGTTACCTGTCTTAGTCATAGGCTAGTGTTCTTCATCTTTAATCCAAGTATAAACTCAAGTATTAATACTAATTCTGCCCGTTCGTTCAGTTAACGTAAGTGGCATGTCATGTCCTTGAATGCCTGTATACACATTGATTGTCTCAGAATACCAGTGCTTTTGTTTTGTGTTTTCTCTGTCTTTGTCTTTCCTATATTTGTAGATTAATATGTATATGGCTATTATGGAACCTACTGGCACAAAACTATTGACTTCTCTTCTACGCCCAAGTTCCAAGTACTCTTGATCTTATCCTGCATCTGAACACGCTCAATACTCCACTCTGCAAACTCTTAACCGTTTTTTGGAATTGTAACGCAGTGGTCAAGTAGCGCGCGGTTCTTATTCATATTAGCACCAGGATACAATATAAATATTTGGTGTCCTAATAGTTAAAATTTGTGGCAGTTGATCTGATTCTTAATTCAAATCTGTATATGTTATGAATGTCCTGACATTGACAATTTGTAATAATATTTGTATGTATGTAAACTTATCATTGTGACCATGCCTGTAAACTGGCATGCTCTCATGTGCAAAATGAGAATAAAACTATTATTATTATTATTATTATTATAACATAATATGTCATGACAACACACGAAATTGTATTACATGATGTGACATGATAATTGTAGTGGTAGCATTTCACTGATGTTAATTTCACACACGGCAAGTCTCTGACAACGTCGCCTACAATCATACATTCATGATAATGGCTAATGAGTGACTCAGTTCAGTGTCATATATCGTGCATATGAATGAACCTGAGTGGTGAGATTCACACACACTGCAATTGATGAGTGAATATTTTGTTGTGTTGAATTATGTGAATTATGTTGCGTGTGCCATGTATACTGTCCAATACGTGTGTGAGTGTGCTGTTTACTGTCTTACTCATGTCAAGTATATTTGACTCACAATAACTGCCTATCTTGAATCACAACAATTCATCAAACGCCCGTAAAATAACCTATCATCTGTAAAATTTAAAATGACAGTCAGTAGTGTCAGCATCATACGCACTTGTACACATGTTTACAATAAAGAACCTAACATAACATTATATGTCATAACAACACATGAAATTGTATTACATGATGTGACATGATAATTGTAGTCGTAGCATTTCACTGATGTCAATTCCACACATAACAAGTCTCTGACAAATTCACCTACAATCGTACATTAATCATAATGGCTAATGAGTGACTCAGTTCAGTGTCATATATCGGGCATATGAATGAAGCTGAGTGGTGAGATTCACACACACTGCAATTGTTGAGTGAATATTTTGTTGTGTTGAATTATGTGAATTATGTTGTGTGTGCCATGTATACTGTCCAATACGTGTGTGAGTGTGCTGTTTACTTTCTTTATCATGTCACGTATATTTGACTCACAATAACTGCCTATCTTGAATCACAACAATTCATCAAACGCCCGTAAAATAACCTATCATCTGTAAAATTTAAAATGACAGTCAGTAGTGTCAGCATCATACGCACTTGTACACATGTTTACAATAAAGAACCTAACATAACATTATATGTCATAACAACACATGAAATTGTATTACATGATGTGACATGATAATTGTAGTCGTAGCATTTCACTGATGTCAATTCCACACATAACAAGTCTCTGACAAATTCGCCTACAATCGTACATTCATCATTATGGCTAATGAGTGACTTAGTTCAGTGTCATATATCGGGCATATGAATGAAGCTGAGTGAAGAGATTCACACACACTGCAATTGATGAGTGAATATTTTGTTGTGTTGTATTATGTGAATTGTGTTGGGCGTGCCATGTATACTGTCCAATACGTGTGTGAGTGTGCTGTTCACTGTCTTAATCATGTCACGTAAATTTGACCCACACCAACTGCCTATCTTGAATCACAACAATTCATTAAACGCCCGTGAAAAAACCTGACATTTGTAATAGGCCAAATGACAGTCAGTAGTGTCAGCATTATGCGCTCTTGTACACATGTTTACAACAAAAAACATAACATAACATAATATGTCATGACAACACACGAAATTGTATTACATGATGTGACATGATAATTGTAGTCGTAGCATTTCACTGATGTCAATTTCACACATGTCAAGTCTCTGACAACTTCGCCTACTATAATTCATTCATCATAATAGCTAATGAGTGACTTAGTTCAGTGTCATATATCGTGCAAATGAATGAAGCTGAGTGGTGAGATTCACACACACTGCAATTGATGAGTGAATATTTTGTTGTGTTGTATTATGTGAATTGTGTTGTGTGTGCCATGTTTACTGTCCGATACGTGTGTAAGTGTGCTGTTTACTGTTTTATTCATGTCACGTATATCTGACTCACACCAACTGCCTAACTTGAATCACAACAATCCATCAAACGCTTGTGAAATAACCTATCATCTGTAACAGTTAAAATGACTGTCAGTAGTGTCAGCATCATGCGCACTTGTACACATGTTTACAATAAAGAACCTTACCTATCATGATATGTCATGACAACACACAAAATTGTATTCTATGATGTGACATGATAGTTGTAGTCGTAGCATTTCACTGATGTCAATTTCACACACAGCAAGCCACTGACAACTTCGCCTACAATCAAACATTCATCATAATGGCTAATGAGTGACTCAGTTCAGTGTCATATATCGGGCATATGAATGAAGCTAAGTGGTGAGATTCACACACACTGCAATTGATGAGTGAATATTTTGTTGTGTTGTATTATGTGAATTGTGTTGTGTGTGCCATGTATACTGTCCGATACGTGTGTAAGTAAGCTGTTTACTGTCTCAATTATGTCACGTATATTTATCTCACACTAACTGCCTCTCTCGAATTTTTCCAAGTTGAAAATTGTTTGTAAAAAGACCTATTAATAATACTAGGTCAAATGACAGTCTGTAGTGTCAGCATCATTCCCCTCTGTACACGTTTTTACAATAAAGATCCTAACATAAGATAATATGTCATGACAACACACGAAATTGTATTACATGATGTGACATGATAATTCTAGTCGTAGCATTTCACTGATGTCAATTTCACACACGGCAAGCCACTGACAACTTCGCCTACAATCAAACATTCATCATAATGGCTAATGAGTGACTAAGTTCAGTGTCATATATCGGGCATATGAATGAAGCTAAGTGGTGAGATTCACACACACTGCAATTATTGAGTGAATATTTTGTTGTGTTGAATTATGTGTATTGTGTTGTGTGTGCCATGTATACTGTCCGATACGTGTGTAAGTGTGCTGTTTACCTTCTCAATCATGTCACGCATATTTATTTCACAACAAATGCCTATCTTGAATCACACCAAGTCAACAATTGCCTGTGAAATAACCTTTTATTTTTAACATTCCAAATGTTATTCTGTATTGTCAGCATCATTTACCCTTGTACACATGTTTACAATAAAGAACCTAACATAACATAATATGTCATGACAACAAACGAAATTGTATTACATGATGTGACATGATAATTGTAGTTGTAGCATTTCACTGATGTCAATTTTTCACATGGCAAGTCTCTGACAACTTTGCCTACAATAATACATTCATCATAATGGCTAATGAGTGACTTAGTTCACTGTCATATATCGGGCATATGAATGAAGCTGAGTGGTGAGATTCACACACACTGCAATTGATGAGTGAATATTTTGTTGTGTTGTATTATGTGAATTGTGTTGTGTGTGCCATGTATACTGTCCGATGCGTGTGTGAGTTTGCTGTTCACTGTCTCAATCATGTCAAGTATATTCAACTTATACTAACTGTTTATCTCGAATCACAACAATTCATCAACCGCCTGTGTAATAAGCTATTATTTGTACCAGTTCAAATGACAGTCATCAGTGTTAGCATCATGCGCAATTGTACACATGTTTACAATAAAGAACATAACATAACATAATATGTCATGACAACACACGAAATTGTATTACATGATGTGACATGATAATTGTAGTCGTAGCATTTCACTGATGTCAATTCCACACAGGGCATGTCGCTGACAAATTCGCCTACAATCATACATTCATCATAATGGCTAATGAGTGACTCAGTTCACTGTCATATATCGGGCATATGAATGAAGCTGAGTGGTGAGATTCACACACACTGCAATTGATGAGTGAATAATAATTTGTTGTGTTGTATTATGTGAATTGTGTTGTGTGTGCCATGTATTTTGTCAAAAACGTGTGTGAGTGTGCTGTTTGCTGTCTCAATCATGTCAATTATATTTAATCCACACCAAATGCTTATTTTAAATCACACCAAGTCAACAATTGTGTGTGAAATAACCTATCATCTGTAACAGGCCAAATGATAATCAGTGGTGTCAGCATCATGCGCACTTGTACACATGTTTACAACAAAGAACCTAACATAACATAATATGTCATGACAACACACGACATTGTATTACATGATGTGACATGATAATTGTAGTCGTAGCATTTCACTGATGTCAATTTCACACACAGCAAGTCTCTGACAACTTCGCCTACAATCATACATTCATCATAATGGCTAATGAGTGACTCAGTTCAGTGTCATATATCGGGCATATGAATGAAGCTGAGTGGTGAGATTCACACACACTGCAATTGATGAGTGAATATTTTGTTGTGTTGTATTATGTGAATTGTGTTGTGTGTGCCATGTATACTGTCTGATGCGTGTGTGAGTTCGCTGTTCACTGTCTCAATCATGTCAAGTATATTCAACTTATACTAACTGTTTATCTCGAATCACAACAATTCATCAATCGCCTGTGAAATAAGCTATTATTTGTACCAGTTCAAATGACAGTCATCAGTGTTAGCATCATGCGCACTTGTACACATGTTTACAATAAAGAACCTAACATAACATAATATGTCATGACAACACACGACATTGTATTACATAATGTGACATGATAATTGTAGTCGTAGCATTTCACTGATGTCAATTTCACACAGGGCATGTCGCTGACAAATTTGCCTACAATCATACATTCATCATAATGGCTAATGAGTGACTCAGTTCAGTGTCATATATCGGGCAGATGAATGAAGCTGAGTGGTGAGATTCACACACACTGCAATTGATGAGTGAATAATAATTTGTTGTGTTGTATTATGTGAATTGTGTTGTTTGTGTCATGTTTTTTTGTGCGAGACGTGTGTGAGTGTGCAGTTCTTAGTCTCAATCATGTCAAGTATATTTATCTCACATCAAGTGCTTCTCTCGAATCACACCAAGTCAACAAATGTTCTCGAAATGACCTATCAATAATACCAGGCCAAATGACAGTCAGTAGTGTCAGCATCATGCGCACTTGTACACATGTTTACAATAAAGAACCTAACATAACATAATATGTCATGACAACACACGAAATTGTATTACGTGATGTGACATGATAATTGTAGTCGTAGCATTTCACTGATGTCAATTTCACACACGGCAAGCCACTGACAACTTCGCCTACAATCATACATTAATGATAATGGCTAATGAGTGACTCAGTTCAGTGTCATATATCGGGCATATGAATGAAGCTGAGTGGTGAGATTCACACACACTGCAATTGATGAGTGAATATTTTGTTGTGTTGTATTATGTGAATTGTGTTGTGTGTGCCATGTATTTTGTCAAAAACGTGTGTGAGTGTGCTGTTCACTGTCTCAATCATGTCAATTATATTTAATCCACACCAAATGCTTATTTTAAATCACACCAAGTCAACAATTGTGTGTGAAATAACCTATCATCTGTAACAAGCCAAATGATAGTCAGTGGTGTCAGCATCATGCGCACTTGTACACATGTTTACAACAAAGAACCTAACATAACATTATATGTCATGACAACACACGACATTGTATTACATGATGTGACATGATAATTGTAGTCGTAGCATTTCACTGATGTCAATTTCACACACGGCAAGCCACTGACAACTTCGCCTACAATCATACATTCATCATAATGGCTAATGAGTGACTCAGTTCAGTGTCATATATCGGGCATATGAATGAAGCTGAGTGGTGAGATTCACACACACTGCAATTGATGAGTGAATATTTTGTTGTGTTGTATTATGTGAATTGTGTTGTGTGTGCCATGTATACTGTCCGATGCGTGTGTGAGTTCGCTGTTCACTGTCTCAATCATGTCAAGTATATTCAACTTATACTAACTGTTTATCTCGTATCACAACAATTCATCAATCGCCTGTGAAATAAGCTATTATTTGTACCAGTTCAAATGACAGTCATCAGTGTTAGCATCATGCGCACTTGTACACATGTTCACAACAAAAAACATAACATAACATAATATGTCATGACAACACACGAAATTGTATTACATGATGTGACATGATAATTGTAGTCGTAGCATTTCACTGATGTCAATTTCACACATGGCAAGCCACTGACAACTTCGCCTACAATCATACATTCATCATAATGGCTAATGAGTGACTCAGTTCAGTGTCATATATCGGGCAGATGAATGAAGCTGAGTGGTGAAATTCACACACACTGCAATTGATGAGTGAATATTTTGTTGTGTTGAATTATGTGAATTGTATTGTGTGTGCCATGTATACTGTCCGATGCGTGTGTGAGTTCGGTGTTCACTTTCTCAATCATTTCAAGTATATTCAACTTATACTAACTGTTTATCTCGAATCACAACAATTCATCAATCGCCTGTGAAATAAGCTATTATTTGTACCAGTTTAAATGACAGTCATCAGTGTTAGCATCATGCGCACTTGTACACATGTTTACAATAAAGAACCTAACATAACATAATATGTCATGACAACACACGACATTGTATTACATGATGTGACATGATAATTGTAAACGTAGCATTTCACTGATGTCAATTTCACACAGAGCATGTCGCTGACAAATTTGCCTACAATCATACATTCATCATAATGGCTAATGAGTGACTAAGTTCAGTGTCGTATATCGGGCATATGAATGAAGCTGAGTGGTGAGATTCACACACACTGCAATTGATGAGTGAATATTTTGTTGTGTTGTATTATGTGAATTGTGTTGTGTGTGCCATGTATTTTGTCAAAAACGTGTGTGAGTGTGCTGTTCACTGTCTCAATCATGTCAAGTATATTTAATCCACACCAAATGCTTATTTAGAATCACACCAAGTCAACAATTGTGTGTGAAATAACCTATCATCTGTAACAGTTAAAATGACTGTCAGTGGTGTCAGCATCATGCGCACTTGTACACATGTTTACAACAAAGAACCTAACATAACATAATATGTCATGACAACACACGACATTGTATTACATGATGTGACATGATAATTGTAGTCGTAGCATTTCACTGATGTCAATTTCACACAGGGCATGTCGCTGACAAATTTGCCTACAATCATACATTTATCATAATGGCTAATGAGTGACTCAGTTCAGTGTCATATATCGGGCATATGAATGAAGCTGAGTGGTGAGATTCACACACACTGCAATTGATGAGTGAATAATAATTTGTTGTGTTGTATTATGTGAATTGTGTTGTTAATGTCATGTTTTTTGTGCGACACGTGTGTGAGTGTGCTGTTCATTGTCCTTATTATGTAAATGCTATTTATCGCATTCCAATTGCCTATTTTGAATCGCAAAAATTCATCAAACTCCCGTGAAATAACCTTTCATCTGTAACAGTTAAAATGACAGTAACTAGCGTAAGCATCAGGCGCACTTGTACACATGTTTATAATAAAGAACCTAACATAACATAATATGTCATGACAACACACGAAATTGTATTACATGATGTGACATGATAATTGTAGTCGTAGCATTTCACTGATGTCAATTTCACACACGGCAAGCCACTGACAACTTCGCCTACAGTCATACATTCATGATAATGGCTAATGAGTGACTTCGTTCAGTGTCATATATCGGGCAGATGATTGAAGCTGAGTGGTGAGATTCACACACACTGCAATTGATGAGTGGATATTTTGTTGTGTTGTATTATGTAAATTGTGTTTTGTGTGTCATGTATTTTGTCCAAAACGTGTGTGAGTGTGCTGTTTACTGTTTCAACCATGTGAATGCTTATTATCTTAAACCAATTGCCTTTTTTAAATCACAACAATTCATCAAACGCCCGTGAAATAAACTATCATCTGTAACAGTTAATTTGACAGTCAGTAGTGTCAGCATCACGAGCACTTGTACACATGTTTACAATAAAGAACCTAACATAACATAATATGTCATGACAACACACGACATTGTATTACATGATGTGACATGATAATTGTAGTCGTAGCATTTCACTGATGTCAATTTCACACAGGGCATGTCGCTGACAAATTTGCCTACAATCATACATTCATGATAATGTCTAATGAGTGACTCAGTTCAGTGTCATATATCGTGCATATGAATGAAGCTGAGTGGTGAGATTCACACACACTGCAATTGATGAGTGAATATTTTGTTGTGTTGAATTATGTGAATTGTGTTGTGTGTGTCATGTTTTTTGTCCGAAACATGTTTGAGTGTGCTGTTAACTGTCTCAGTCATGTCACGAATATTTATATCACACCAACTGCATATTTTGAATCACAAGAAATCAACATTCGCCTGTGAAATAACCTGTCATTTTTAACAGGCCAAATGACAGCCAATATTGTCATCATCATGCGCACTTGTACACCTGTTTATAATGAAGGACTTAACATAACATAATATGTCATGACAACACACGAAATTGTATTACATGATGTGACATGATAATTGTAGTCGTAGCATTTTACTGTTGTCAATTTCACACACGGCAAGCCACTGACAAATTCGCCTACAATCATACATTCATCATAATGGCTAATGAGTGACTCCGTTCAGTGTCATATTTCGGGCATATAAATGAAGCTGAATGGTGAGATTCACACACACAGCGATTGATGAGTGAATATTTTGTTGTGTTGTATTATGTGAATTGTGTTGTGTGTGCCATGTTTACTGTCCGATACGTGAGTAAGTGTGCTGTTCACTGTCTCAATAATGTCACGTACATTTATTTCACACCAACTGTTTATCTCTAATCACACCAATTCTACAATTGTTTGTGAAATATCCTATCGATAATACCAGGCCTAATGACAGTCAGTATTGTCAGCATCATTCGCACTTTTACACATGTTCACAATAAGAGACCTAACATAACATAATATGTCATGACAACACACGACATTGTATTACATGATGTGACATGATAATTGTAGTCGTAGCATTTCACTGATGTCAATTTCACACACAGCAAGCCACTGACAACTTCGCCTACAATCAAACAATCATCATAATGGCTAATGAGTGACTCCGTTCAGTGTCATATATCGGGCATATAAATGAAGCTGAATGGTGAGATTCACACACACAGCGATCGATGAGTGAATATTTTGTTGTGTTGTATTATGTGAACTGTGTTGTGTATGCCATGTATACTGTCCGATACGTGTGTTAGTGTGCTGTTCACTGTCTCAATCATGACGCGTACATTTATTTCACACCAACTGTTTATCTCTAATCACACCAATTCTACAATTGTTTGTGAAATATCCTATCGTAAATAACAGGCCTAATGACAGTCATTATTGTCAGCATCATTCGCACTTTTACACATGTTCACAATAAAAGACCTAACATAACATAATATGTCATAACAACACACGACATTGTATTACATGATGTGACATGATAATTGTAGTCGTAGCATTTCACTGATGTCAATTTCACACACAGCAAGCCACTGACAACTTCGCCTACAATCAAACATTCATCATAATGGCTAATGAGTGACTCAGTTCAGTGTAATATATCGGGCATATGAATAAGGCTGAGTGGTGAGATTCACACACACTGCAATTGATAAGTGAATATTTTGTTGTGTTGTATTATGTGAATTGTGTTGTGTGTGCCATGTATACTGTCCGATACGTGTGTAAATGTGCTGTTCACTGTCTCAATCATGACGCGTACATTTATTTCACACCAACTGTTTATCTCTAATCACACCAATTCTACAATTGTTTGTGAAATATCCTATCGTAAATAACAGGCCTAATGACAGTCATTATTGTCAGCATCATTCGCACTTTTACACATGTTCACAATAAAAGACCTAACATAACATAATATGTCATGACAACACACGACATTGTATTACATGATGTGACATGATAATTGTAGTCGTAGCATTTCACTGATGTCAATTTCACACAAAGCAAGACACTGACGAATTCGCCTACAATCAAACATTCATCATAATGGCTAATGAGTGACTCCGTTCAGTGTAATATATCGGGCATATAAATGAAGCTGAATGGTGAGATTCACACACACAGCGATCGATGAGTGAATATTTTGTTGTGTTGTATTATGTGAATTGTGTTGTGTGTGCCATGTATACTGTCCGATACGTGTGTTAGTGTGCTGTTCACTGTCTCAATCATGACGCGTACATTTATTTCACACCAACTGTTTATCTCTAATCACACCAATTCGACAATTGTTTGTGAAATATCCTATCGATAATAACAGGCCTAATGACAGTCAGTATTGTCAGCATCATTCGCACTTTTACACACGTTCACAATAAAAGACCTAACATAACATAATATGTGATGACAACACACGACATTGTATTACATGATGTGACATGATAATTGTAGTCGTAGCATTTCACTGATGTCAATTTCACACACAGCAAGCCACTGACAACTTCGCCTACAATCAAACATTCATCATAATGGCTAATGAGTGACTCCGTTCAGTGTCATATTTCGGGCATATGAATGAAGCTGAGTGGTGAGATTCACACACACAGCGATTGATGAGTGAATATTTTGTTGTGTTGTATTATGTGAATTGTGTTGTGTGTGCCATGTATACTGTCCGATACGTGTGTAAATGTGCTGTTCACTGTCTCAATCATGACGCGTACATTTATTTCACACCAACTGTTTATCTCTAATCACACCAATTCTACAATTGTTTGTGAAATATCCTATCGATAATACCAGGCCTAATGACAGTCAGTATTGTCAGCATTATCCACACTTGTACACATGTTTACAAAAGAAGACCTAACATAACATAATATGTCATGACAACACACGACATTGTATTACATGATGTGACATGATAATTGTAGTCGTAGCATTTCACTGATGTCAATTTCACACACAGCAAGCCACTGACAACTTCGCCTACAATCATACATTCATCATAATGGCTAATGAGTGACTTCGTTCAGTGTCATATATCGGGCATATAAATGAAGCTGAATGGTGAGATTCACACACACAGCGATTGATGAGTGAATATTTTGTTGTGTTGTATTATGTGAATTGTGTTGTGTGTGCCATGTATACTGTCCGATACGTGTGTAAGTGTGCTGTTCACTGTCTCGATCATGACACGTACATTTATTTCACACCAACTGTTTATCTCTAATCTCACCAATTCTACAATAGTAAGTGACATATCCTATCAATAAAAACAGGCCTAATGACAGTCAGTATTGTCAGCATCATTCGCACTTTTACACATGTTTACAATAAAAGACCTAACATAACATAATATGTTATGACAACACACGACATTGTATTACATGATGTGACATGATAATTGTAGTCGTAGCATTTCACTGATGTCAATTTCACACACAGCAAGCCACTGACAACTTCGCCTACAATCATACATTCATCATAATGGCTAATGAGTGACTCCGTTCAGTGTCATATATCTGGCATATGAATAAGGCTGAGTGGTGAGATTCACACACACTGCAATTGATGAGTGAATATTTTGTTGTGTTGTATTATGTGAATTGTGTTGTGTGTGCCATGTATACTGTCCGATACGTGTGTAAGTGTGCTGTTCACTGTCTCAATCATGTCACGTACATTTATTTCACACCAACTGTTTATCTCTAATCACACCAATTCTACAATTGTTTGTGAAATATCCTATCGTAAATAACAGGCCTAATGACAGTCATTATTGTCAGCATCATTCGCACTTTTACACATGTTCACAATAAAGAACCTAACATAACATAATATGTCATGACAACACACGACATTGTATTACATGATGTGACATGATAATTGTAGTCGTAGCATTTCACTGATGTCAATTTCACACAAAGCAAGACACTGACAACTTCGCCTACAATCATACATTCATCATAATGGCTAATGAGTGACTCCGTTCAGTGTCATATATCTGGCATATGAATAAGGCTGAGTGGTGAGATTCACACACACTGCAATTGATGAGTGAATATTTTGTTGTGTTGTATTATGTGAATTGTGTTGTGTGTGCCATGTATACTGTCCGATACGTGTGTAAGTGTGCTGTTCACTGTCTCGATCATGACACGTACATTTATTTCACACCAACTGTTTATCTCTAATCTCACCAATTCTACAATAGTAAGTGACATATCCTATCAATAAAAACAGGCCTAATGACAGTCAGTATTGTCAGCATCATTCGCACTTTTACACATGTTTACAATAAAAGACCTAACATAACATAATATGTTATGACAACACACGACATTGTATTACATGATGTGACATGATAATTGTAGTCGTAGCATTTCACTGATGTCAATTTCACACACAGCAAGCCACTGACAACTTCGCCTACAATCATACATTCATCATAATGGCTAATGAGTGACTCCGTTCAGTGTCATATATCTGGCATATGAATAAGGCTGAGTGGTGAGATTCACACACACTGCAATTGATGAGTGAATATTTTGTTGTGTTGTATTATGTGAATTGTGTTGTGTGTGCCATGTATACTGTCCGATACGTGTGTAAATGTGCTGTTCACTGTCTCAATCATGACGCCTACATTTATTTCACACCAACTGTTTATCTCTAATCACACCAATTCTACAATTGTTTGTGAAATATCCTATCGATAATACCAGGCCTAATGACAGTCAGTATTGTCAGCATTATCCACACTTGTACACATGTTTACAAAAGAAGACCTAACATAACATAATATGTCATGACAACACACGAAATTGTATTACATGATGTGACATGATAATTGTAGTCGTAGCATTTCACTGATGTCAATTTCACACACAGCAAGCCACTGACAACTTCGCCTACAATCATACATTCATCATAATGGCTAATGAGTGACTTCGTTCAGTGTCATATATCGGGCATATAAATGAAGCTGAATGGTGAGATTCACACACACAGCGATTGATGAGTGAATATTTTGTTGTGTTGTATTATGTGAATTGTGTTGTGTGTGCCATGTATACTGTCCGATACGTGTGTAAGTGTGCTGTTCACTGTCTCAATCATGACGCGTACATTTATTTCACACCAACTGTTTATCTCTAATCACACCAATTCTACAATTGTTTGTGAAATATCCTATCGATAATACCAGGCCTAATGACAGTCAGTATTGTCAGCATTATCCACACTTGTACACATGTTTACAAAAGAAGACCTAACATAACATAATATGTCATGACAACACACGAAATTGTATTACATGATGTGACATGATAATTGTAGTCGTAGCATTTCACTGATGTCAATTTCACACACAGCAAGCCACTGACAACTTCGCCTACAATCATACATTCATCATAATGGCTAATGAGTGACTCCGTTCAGTGTCATATATCTGGCATATGAATAAGGCTGAGTGGTGAGATTCACACACACTGCAATTGATGAGTGAATATTTTGTTGTGTTGTATTATGTGAATTGTGTTGTGTGTGCCATGTATACTGTCCGATACGTGTGTAAGTGTGCTGTTCACTGTCTCAATCATGTCACGTACATTTATTTCACACCAACTGTTTATCTCTAATCACACCAATTCTACAATTGTTTGTGAAATATCCTATCGTAAATAACAGGCCTAATGACAGTCATTATTGTCAGCATCATTCGCACTTTTACACATGTTCACAATAAAGAACCTAACATAACATAATATGTCATGACAACACACGACATTGTATTACATGATGTGACATGATAATTGTAGTCGTAGCATTTCACTGATGTCAATTTCACACAAAGCAAGACACTGACAACTTCGCCTACAATCAAACATTCATCATAATGGCTAATGAGTGACTCCGTTCAGTGTAATATATCGGGCATATAAATGAAGCTGAATGGTGAGATTCACACACACAGCGATCGATGAGTGAATATTTTGTTGTGTTGTATTATGTGAATTGTGTTGTGTGTGCCATGTATACTGTCCGATACGTGTGTTAGTGTGCTGTTCACTGTCTCAATAATGTCACGTACATTTATTTCACACCAACTGTTTATCTCTAATCACACCAATTCTACAATTGTTCGTAAAATATCCTATCGATAATAACAGGCCTAATGACAGTCATTATTGTCAGCATCATTCGCACTTTTACACATGTTCACAATAAAGAACCTAACATAACATAATATGTCATGACAACACACGAAATTGTATTACATGATGTGACATGATAATTGTAGTCGTAGCATTTCACTGATGTCAATTTCACACACAGCAAGCCACTGACAACTTCGCCTACAATCAAACATTCATCATAATGGCTAATGAGTGACTCCGTTCAGTGTCATATATCGGGCATATAAATGAAGCTGAGTGGTGAGATTCACACACACAGCGATTGATGAGTGAATATTTTGTTGTGTTGTATTATGTGAATTGTGTTGTGTGTGCCATGTATACTGTCTGATACGTGTGTAAGTGTGCTGTTCACTGTCTCAATTATGTCACGTATATTTATTTCACACCAACTGTTTATCTCTAATCACACCAATTCTACAATTGTTTGTGAAATATCCTATCGATAATATCACGCCTAATGACAGTCAGTATTGTCAGCATTATCCACACTTGTACACATGATTACAATGAAGAACCTAACATAACATAATATGTCATGACAACTCACGAAATTGTATTACATGATGTGACATGATAATTGTAGTCGTAGCATTTCACTGATGTCAATTTCACACACGGGATGTCGCTGACAACTTCGCCTACAATCAAACATTCATCATAATGGCTAATGAGTGACTCAGTTCAGTGTCATATATCGGGTATATAAATGAAGCTGAGTGGTGAGATTCACACACACAGCGATTGATGAGTGAATATTTTGTTGTGTTGTATTATGTGAATTGTGTTGTGTGTGCCATGTATACTGTCCGATACGTGTGTAAGTGTGCTGTTCACTGTCTCAATCATGACGCGTACATTTATTTCACACCAACTGTTTATCTCTAATCACACCAATTTTACAATTGTTTGTGAAATATTCTACCAATAATACTAGGCTTATGACAGTCAATATTATCAGCATCATCCGCACTTGTACACATGTTTATAATAAAGAACCTAACATAACATAATATGTCATGACAACACACGAAATTGTATTACATGATGTGACATGATAATTGTAGTCGTAGCATTTCACTGATGTCATTTTTACACACGGCATGTCGCTGACTAATTCGCCTACAATCATACATTCATGATTATGACTAATGAGTGACGCAGTTCAGTGTCATATATCGGGCATATAAATGAAGCTAAGTGGTGAGATTCACACAAACAGCGATTGATGAGTGAATATTTTGTTGTGTTGTATTATGTGAATTGTGTTGTGTGTGCCATGTATACTGTCCGATACGTGTGTAAGTGTGCTGTTCACTGTCTCAATCATGTCACGTATATTTATTTCACACCAACTGTTTATCTCTAATCACACCAATTCTACAATTGTTTGTGAAATATCCTATCGATAATACCAGGCCTAATGACAGTCAGTATTGTCAGCATTATCCACACTTGTACACATGTTTACAATAAAGAACCTAACATAACATAATATGTCATGACAACACACGAAATTGTATTACATGATGTGACATGATAATTGTAGTCGTAGCATTTCACTGATGTCAATTTCACACACAGCAAGCCACTGACAACTTCGCCTACAATCAAACATTCATCATAATTGCTAATGAGTGACTCAGTTCAGTGTCATATATCGGGCATATGAATGAAGCTGAGTGGTGAGATTCACACACACAGCGATTGATGAGTGAATATTTTGTTGTGTTGTATTATGTGAATTGTGTTGTGTGTGCCATGTATACTGTCCGATACGTGTGTAAGTGTGCTGTTCACTGTGTCAATCATGTCACGTATATTTATCTTACACCAACTGTTTATCTCTAATCACACCAATTCTACAACTGTTTGTGAAATATCCTACCAATAATACTAGGCCTAATGACAGTCAATATTATCAGCATCATTCGCACTTGTACACATGTTTATAATAAAGAACCTAACATAACATAATATGTCATGACAACACACGAATTCGTATTACATGATGTGACATGATAATTGTAGTCGTAGCATTTCACTGATGTCATTTTTACACACGGCATGTCGCTGACTAATTCGCCTACAATCAAACATTCTTTATAAAGGCTAATAAGTGACTCAGTTCAGTGTCATATATCGGACATTTCAATGAAGCTGAGTGGTGAGATTCACACACACAGCGATCGATGAGTGAATATTTTGTTGTGTTGTATTATGTGAATTGTGTTGTGTGTGCCATGTATACTGTCCGATACGTGTGTAAGTGTGCTGATCACTGTCTCAATCATGTCACGTATATTTATCTTACACCAACTGTTTATCTCTAATCTCACCAATTCTACAATAGTTGGTGACATATCCTACCAATAATACTAGGCCTAATGACAGTCAATATTATCAGCATCATCCGCACTTGTACACATGTTTACAATAAATAACCTAACATAACATAATATGTCATGACATTACACGACATTGTATTACATGATGTGACATGATAATTGTAGTCGTAGCATTTCACTGATGTCATTTTTACACACGGCATGTCGCTGACTAATTCGCCTACAATCAAACATTCATCATAATGGCTAATGAGTGACGCAGTTCAGTGTCATATATCGGGCATATGAATGAAGCTGAGTGTTGAGATTCACACAAACAGCGATTGATGATTGAATATTTTGTTGTGTTGTATTATGTGAATTGTGTTGTGTGTGCCATGTATACTGTCCGATACGTGTGTAAGTGTGCTGTTCACTGTCTCAATCATGTCACGTATATTTATCTTACACCAACTGTTTATCTCTAATCACACCAATTCTACAACTGTTTGTGAAATATCCTACCAATAATACTAGGCCTAATGACAGTCAATATTATCAGCATCATTCGCACTTGTACACATGTTTATAATAAAGAACCTAACATAACATAATATGTCATGACAACACACAAAATTGTATTACATGATGTGACATGATAATTGTAGTCGTAGCATTTCACTGATGTCATTTTTACACACGGCATGTCGCTGACTAATTCGCCTACAATCAAACATTCATTATAAAGGCTAATAAGTGATTCAGTTCAGTGTCATTAATCGGACATTTCAATGAAGCTGAGTGGTGAGATTCACACAAACAGCGATCGATGAGTGAATATTTTGTTGTGTTGTATTATGTAAATTGTGTTGTGTGTGCCATGTATACTGTCTGATACGTGTGTAAGTGTGCTGATCACTGTCTCAATCATGTCACGTATATTTATCTTACACCAACTGTTTATCTCTAATCTCACCAATTCTACAATAGTTGGTGACATATCCTACCAATAATACTAGGCCTAATGACAGTCAATATTATCAGCATCATCCGCACTTGTACACATGTTTATAATAAAGAACCTAACATAACATAATATGTCATGACAACACACGAAATTGTATTACATGATGTGACATGATAATTGTAGTCGTAGCATTTCACTGATGTCATTTTTACACACGGCATGTCGCTGACTAATTCGCCTACAATCAAACATTCATTATAATGGCTAATGAGTGACGCAGTTCAGTGTCATATATCGGGCATATAAATGAAGCTAAGTGTTGAGATTCACACAAACAGCGATTGATGAGTGAATATTTTGTTGTGTTGTATTATGTGAATTGTGTTGTGTGTGCCATGTATACTGTCCGATACGTGTGTAAGTGTGCTGTTCACTGTCTCAATCATGTCACGTATATTTATTTCACACCAACTGTTTATCTCTAATCACACCAATTCTACAATTGTTTGTGAAATATCCTACCAATAATACTAGGCCTAATGACAGTCAATATTATCAGCATCATCCGCACTTGTACACATGTTTATGATAAAGAACCTAACATAACATAATATGTCATGACAACACACGAAATTGTATTACATGATGTGACATGATAATTGTAGTCGTAGCATTTCACTGATGTCATTTTTACACACGGCATGTCGCTGACTGATTCGCCTACAATCAAACATTCATCATAATGGCTAATGAGTGACTCAGTTCAGTTTCATATATCGGGCATATAAATGAAGCTGAGTGGTGAGATTCACACACACAGCGATTGATGAGTGAATGTTTTACTGTGTTGTATTATGTGAATTGTGTTGTGTGTGCCATGTATACTGTCTGATACGTGTGTAAGTGTGCTGTTCACTGTCTCAATCATGTCACGTATATTTATTTCACACCAACTGTTTATCTCTAATCACACCAATTCTACAATTGTTTGTGAAATATCCTATCGATAATACCACGCCTAATGACAGTCAGTATTGTCCGCATTATCCACACTTGTACACATGATTACAATGAAGAACCTAACATAACATAATATGTCATGACAACACACGAAATTGTATTACATGATGTGACATGATAATTGTAGTCGTAGCATTTTACTGATGTCAATTTCACACACAGCAAGACACTGACAACTTCGCCTACAATCAAACATTTATTATAATGGCTAATGAGTGACTCAGTTCAGTGTCATTTTTCTGGCATATAAATACAGCTGAGTGGTGAGATTCACACACACAGCGATTGATGAGTGAATATTTTGTTGTGTTGTATTATGTGAATTGTGTTGTGTGTGCCATGTATACTGTCCGATACGTGTGTAAGTGTGCTGTTCAATTTCTCAATCATGAAGCGTACATTTATTTCACACCAACTGTTTATCTCTAATCACACCAATTCTACAACAGTTGGTGACATAACCTATCAAAAATAACAGGCTTAATGACAGTCAGTATTGTCAGCATCATTCGCACTTTTACACATGTTCACAATAAAAGACCTAACATAACATAATATGTCATGACAACACACGACATTGTATTACATGATGTGACATGATAATTGTAGTCGTAGCATTTCACTGATGTCAATTTCACACACGGGATGTCGCTGACAACTTCGCCTACAATCAAACATTCATCATAATGGCTAATGAGTGACTCAGTTCAGTGTCATATATCGGGCATATAAATGAAGCTGAGTGGTGAGATTCACACACACAGCGATTGATGAGTGAATATTATGTTGTGTTGTATTATGTAAATTGTGTTGAGTGTGCCATGTTTACTGTCCGATACGTGTGTAAGTGTGCTGTTCACTGTCTCAATCATGTCAATATAATTAATCTCACACCAACTGTTTATCTCTAATCACACCAATTCTACAATAGTTTGTGAAATATCCTATCAATA
Organism: Schistosoma japonicum; assembly: GCA_025215515.1. Classification (NCBI taxonomy): domain Eukaryota; kingdom Metazoa; phylum Platyhelminthes; class Trematoda; order Strigeidida; family Schistosomatidae; genus Schistosoma; species Schistosoma japonicum. The sequence continues at coordinate 3,020,216 of CM046068.1, forward strand.
ATATCAGGCCTAATGAAGTCAGTATTGTCAGCATCATTCGCACTTTTACACACGTTCACAATAAAAGACCTAACATAACATAATATGTCATGACAACACACGAAATTGTATTACATGATGTGACATGATAATTGTAGTCGTAGCATTTCACTGATGTCAATTTCACACACGGGATGTCGCTGACAACTTCGCCTACAATCAAACATTCATCATAATGGCTAATGAGTGACTCAGTTCAGTGTCATATATCGGGCATATAAATGAAGCTGAGTGGTGAGATTCACACACACAGCGATTGATGAGTGAATATTATGTTGTGTTGTATTATGTAAATTGTGTTGAGTGTGCCATTTTTACTGTCCGATACGTGTGTAAGTGTGCTGTTCACTGTCTCAATCATGTCAATTTAATTAATCTCACACCAACTGTTTATCTCTAATCACACCAATTCTACAATAGTTTGTGAAATATCCTATCAATAATATCAGGCCTAATGAAGTCAGTATTGTCAGCATCATTCGCACTTTTACACACGTTCACAATAAAAGACCTAACATAACATAATATGTCATGACAACACACGAAATTGTATTACATGATGTGACATGATAATTGTAGTCGTAGCATTTCACTGATGTCAATTTCACACACGGGATGTCGCTGACAACTTCGCCTACAATCAAACATTCATCATAATGGCTAATGAGTGACTCAGTTCAGTGTCATATATCGGACATTTCAATGAAGCTGAGTGGTGAGATTCACACAAACAGCGATCGATGAGTGAATATTTTGTTGTGTTGTATTATGTGAATTGTGTTGTGTGTGCCATGTATACTGTCCGATACGTGTGTAAGTGTGCTGTTCACTTTCTAAATAATATCAGGTATATTTATTTCACACTAACTGTTTATCTCTAATCACACCAATTCTACAATAGTTTGTGAAATATCCTATCGATAATATCAGGCCTAATGACAGTCAGTATTGTCAGCATCATTCGCACTTTTACACATGTTCACAATATAAAACCTAACATAACATAATATGTCATGACAACACACGAAATTGTATTACATGATGTGACATGATAATTGTAGTCGTAGCATTTCACTGATGTCAATTTCACACACGGGATGTCGCTGACAACTTCGCCTACAATCAAACATTCATCATAATGGCTAATGAGTGACTCAGTTCAGTGTCATATATCGGGCATATGAATGAAGCTGAGTGGTGAGATTTACAAACACTACAACTGATAAGTGAATATTTTGTTGTGTTGTATTATGTGAACTCTGTTGAGTGTGCCATGTATACTGTCCGATACGTGTGTAAGTGTGCTGTTCACTGTCTCAATCATGTCAATTTAATTAATCTCACACCAACTGTATATCTCTAATCACACCAATTCTACAATTGTTTGTGAAATATCCTATCAGTAATACCAGGCCAAATGACAGTTATTAGTGTCAGCATCATGCGCACTAGTACACATGTTTACAATAAAAGACCTAACAAAACATAATATGTCATAACAACACACGAAATTGTATTACATGATGTGACATGATAATTGTAGTCGTAGCATTTCACTGATGTCAATTTCACACACAGCAAGCCACTGACAACATCGCCTACAATCAAACATTCATCATAATGGCTAATGAGTGACTCAGTTCAGTGTCATATATCGGGCATATGAATGAAGCTGAGTGGTAAGATTTACACACACTACAACTGATAAGTGAATATTTTGTTGTGTTGTATTATGTGAACTCTGTTGAGTGTGCCATGTATACTGTCCGATATGTGTGTGAGTGTGCTGTTCACTGTCTAAATCATGTAAATGCTATTTATAATACACCAATTGCCAATTTTGAATCACAACAATTCGACAAGCGCCAGTGAGATAACCTATTATTTGAAACAAATCAAATGACAGTCAGTAGTGTCAGCATCATGCGCACTTGTACACATGTTTACAATAAAGAACCTAACATAACATAATATGTCATGACAACACACGAAATTGTATTATATGATGTCACATGATAATTGTAGTCGTAGCATTTCACTGATGTCAATTTCACACAATGCAAGCCACTGACAAATTCGCCTACAATCATACATTCATCATAATGGCTAATGAGTGACTTAGTTAAGTGTCACATATCGGGCACATGAATGAAGCTGAGTGGTGAGATTCACACACACTGCAATTATTGAGTGAATATTTTGTTGTGTTGTATTATGTGAATTGTGTTGTGTGTGCCATGTATACTGTCCGATATGTGTGTGAGTGTGCTGTTCACTGTCTAAATCATGTAAATGCTATTTATAATACACCAATTGCCAATTTTGAATCACAACTATTCGACAAGCGCCCGTGAGATAACCTATTAATTGAAACAAATCAAATGACAGTCAGTAGTGTCAGCATCATGCGCACTTGTACACATGTTTACAATAAAGAACCTAACATAACATAATATGTCATGACAACACACGAAATTGTATTATATGATGTCACATGATAATTGTAGTCGTAGCATTTCACTGATGTCAATTTCACACACTGCAAGCCACTGACAAATTCGCCTACAATCATACATTCATCATAATGGCTAATGAGTGACTTAGTTAAGTGTCACATATCGGGCACATGAATGAAGCTGAGTGGTAAGATTTACACACACTACAACTGATAAGTGAATATTTTGTTGTGTTGTGTAATGTGAACTCTGTTGAGTGTGCCATGTATACTGTCCGATATGTGTGTGAGTGTGCTGTTCACTGTCTAAATCATGTAAATGCTATTTATAATACACCAATTGCCAATTTTGAATCACAACTATTCGACAAGCGCCCGTGAGATAACCTATTAATTGAAACAAATCAAATGACAGTCAGTAGTGTCAGCATCATGCGCACTTGTACACATGTTTACAATAAAGAACCTAACATAACATAATATGTCATGACAACACACGAAATTGTATTATATGATGTCACATGATAATTGTAGTCGTAGCATTTCACTGATGTCAATTTCACACACTGCAAGCCACTGACAAATTCGCCTACAATCATACATTCATCATAATGGCTAATGAGTGACTTAGTTAAGTGTCACATATCGGGCACATGAATGAAGCTGAGTGGTGAGATTCACACACACTGCAATTATTGAGTGAATATTTTGTTGTGTTGTATTATGTGAATTGTGTTGTGTGTGCCATGTATACTGTCCGATACGTGTGTGAGTGTGCTGTGCACTGTCTCAATTATGTAAATGCTATTTATCTTACACGAATTGCCTATCTTGAATCGCAACAATTCATCAAACGCCCGGGAAATTACCCTATCATTTTTAACAGTTCATATGACAGTCAGTAGTGTCAGCATCATCCGTTCTTGTACTTATGTTAATAATAAAGAACCTAACATAACATAATATGTCATGACAACTCACGAAATTGTATTACATGATGTGACATGATAATTGTAGTCGTAGCATTTCACTGATGTCAATTTCACACACGGGATGTCGCTGACAACTTCGCCTACAATCAAACATTCATCATAATGGCTTATGAGTGACTTAGTTCAGTGTCATATATCGGGCATATAAATAAAGCTGAGTGGTGAGATTCACACACACTGCAATTGATGAGTGAATATTTTGTTGTGTTGTATTATGTGAATTGTGTTGAGTGTGCCATGTATACTGTCCGATACGTTTGTGAGTGTGCTGTTCACTGTCTTCATCATGTTAAGAATATTTATGCTACACCAACTGCTCAAAATGATTCATTTCAAATCAACAATTGCTAGTGAAATTATCTATCATTTGTAACAGGCCAAATGACAGTCAGTAGTGTCAGCATCATGCGCACTTGTACACATGTTCACAATAAAGAAACTAACATAACATAATATGTCATGACAACACACGAAATTGTATAACATGATGTGACATGATAATTGTAGTCGTAGCATTTCACTGATGTCAATTTCACACACGGCAAGTCGCTGACAACTTCGCCTACAATCATACATTCATCATAATGGCTTATGAGTGACTTAGTTCAGTGTCATATATCGGGCATATAAATAAAGCTGAGTGGTGAGATTCACACACACTGCAATTGATGAGTGAATATTTTGTTGTGTTGTATTATGTGAATTGTGTTGAGTGTGCCATGTATACTGTCCGATACGAGTATGAGTGTGCTGTTCACTTTCTCTATCATGTTAAGAATTTTTATGCTACACCAACTGCTCAAAATGATTCACACCAAATCAACAATTGCCCGTAAAATTACCTATTATTTGTAACAGGCCAAATAACAGTCAGTAGTGTCAGCATCACTCGCACTTGTACACATGTTTACAATAAAGAAACTAACATAACATAATATGTCATGACAACACACGAAATTGTATTACATGATGTGACATGATAATTGTAGTCGTAGCATTTCACTGATGTCAATTTCACACACGGGATGTCGCTGACAACTTCGCCTACAATCATACATTCATGATAACGGCTAATGAGTGACTCAGTCCAGTGTCATATATCGGGCATATGAATGAATCTGAGTGGTGAGATGCACACAAATTGCAATTGATGAGTGAATATTTTGTTGTGTTGTATTATGTGAATTGTGTTGAGTGTGCCATGTATACTGTCCGATACGAGTATGAGTGTGCTGTTCACTGTCTCTATCATGTTAAGAATTTTTATGCTACACCAACTGCTTCAAATGAATCACGACAAGTAAAAAATAGCCCGGTAAATAACCTATAATTTGTAACAGGCCAAATGACAGTCAGTATTGTCTGCATCATGCGCACTTGTACACATGTTCACATTAAAGAACCTTACATAACATTATATGTCATGACAACACACGAAATTGTATTACATGATGTGACATGATAATTGTAGTCGTGGAATTTCACTGATGTCAATTTCACACACGGGATGTCGCTGACAACTTCGCCTACAATCATACAATCATCATAATGGCTAATGAGTGACTTAGTTCAGTGTCATATATCGTGCATATGAATGAAGCTGAGTGGTGAGATTCACACACACTGCAATTGATGAGTGAATATTTTGTTGTGTTGTATTATGTGAATTGTGTTGTGTGTGCCATGTATACTGTCCGATACGTGTGTGAGTGTGCTGTTAACTGTTTCAACAATTTAAATGCTATTTATTTCACAGCAATTGACTATCATCTGTAACAAATCTCAAGACAGTCAGTAGTGTGAGCATCATTCGCACTTGTACACATGTTTACAATAAAGAAACTTACATAACATAATGTGTCATGACAACACACGAAATTGTATTACATGATGTGACATGATAATTGTAGTCGTAGCATTTCACTGATGTCAATTTCACACACGGCAAGCCGCTGACTAATTCGCCTTTATTCATAAAATCATCATAATGGCTAATGAGTGACTCAGTTCAGTGTCATATATCGGGTATATGAATGAAGCTGAGTGGTGAAATTCACACACACTGCAATTGATGAGTGAATATTTTGTTGTGTTGTATTATGTGAATTGTGTTGTGTTTGCCATGTATACTGTCTGATACGTGTGTGAGTGTGCTGTTCACTGTATTAACCATTTAAATGGTATTTTTCTCACAGCAATTGCCTATCATCTGTAACAAATTTCAAGACAGTCAGTAGTGTGAGCATCATGCGCACTTGTACACATGTTTACAATAAAGAACCTTACATAACATAATGTGTCATGACAACACACGAAATTGTATTACATGATGTGACATGATAATTGTAGTCGTGGCATTTCACTGATGTCAATTTCACACACGGCAAGCCACTGACTAATTCGCCTACAATCATACATTCATCATAATGGCTGATAAATGACTTAGTTCAGTGTCATATATATCGGGCATATGAATGAAGCTGAGTGGTGAGATTCACACACATTGCAATTGATAAATGAATATTATGTTGTGTTGTATTATGCGAAAAGTATAGTGTGTGTCCCATGTATACTGTCCGATACGTGTGTGAGTGTGCTGTTAACTGTTTCAACCATTTAAATGCTATTTATTTCACAGCAATTGCCTATCATCTGTAACAAATCTCAAGACAGTCAGTAGTGTGAGCATCATTCGCACTTGTACACATGTTTACAATAAAAAACCTTACATAACATAATGTGTCATGACAACACACGAAATTGTATTACATGATGTGACATGATAATTGTAGTCGTAGCATTTCACTGATGTCAATTTCACACACGGCAAGCCACTGATTAATTCGCCTTTATTCATAAAATCATCATAATGGCTAATGAGTGACTCAGTTCAGTGTCATATATCGAGCATATGAATGAAGCTGAGTGGTGAGATTCACACACACTGCAATTGATAAATGAATATTTTGTTGTGTTGTATTATGCGAAATGAATTGTGTGTGCTATGTATACTGTCCGATACGTGTGTGAGTGTGCTGTTAACTGTTTTAACCATTTAAATGGTATTTATCTCACAGCAATTGCCTATCTTGAATCACAACAATTGATCAAACGCCCGTGAAATTAACCTATCATCTGAAAGAAATCAAACGACAGTCATTAGTGTCAGCATCATGCGCACTTGTACACATGTTTACAATAAAGAACCTAACATAACATAATATGTCATGACAACACACGAAATTGTATTACATGATGTGACATGATAATTGTAGTCGTGGCATTTCACTGATGTCAATTTCACACACGGCAAGCCACTGACTAATTCGCCTTTATTCATAAATTCATCATAATGGCTAATGAGTGGCTCCGTTCAGTGTCATATATGGGGCATATGAATGAAGCTGAGTGGTGAGATTCACACACATTGCAATTGATAAATGAATATTTTGTTGTGTTGTATTATGCGAAATGTATTGTGTGTGCTATGTATACTGTCCGATACGTGTGTGAGTGTGCTGTTAACTGTTTCAACCATTTAAATGGTATTTATCTCACAGCAATTGCCTATCTTCAATCACAACAATTCATCAAACGCCCGTGAAATTAACCCATCATCTGCAAGAAATCAAACGACAGTCATTAGTGTCAGCATCATGAGCACTTGTACACATGTTTACAATAAAGAACCTAACATAACATAATATGTCATGACAACACACGAAATTGTATTACATGATGTGACATGATAATTGTAGTCGTAGCATTTCACTGATGTCAATTTCACACACGGCAAGCCACTGACAACTTCGCCTATAATCAAACATTCATCATAATGGCTAATGAGTGACTAAGTTCAGGGTCACATATCGGGCACATAAATGAAGCTGAGTGGTGAGATTCACACACATTGCAATTGATAAATGAATATTTTTTTGTGATGTATTATGCGAAATGTGTTGTGTGTGCTATGTATACTGTCCGATTTGTGTGTGTGTGCTGTTAACTGTTTCAACCATTTAAATGGTATTTATCTCACAGCAATTGCCTATCTTTAATAACAACAATTGATCAAACGCCCGTGAAATTAACCTATCATTTGAAAGAAATCAAACGACAGCCATTAGTTTCAGCATCATGCGCACTTGTACACATGTTTACAATAAAGAACCTAACATTACATAATATGTCATGACAACACACGAAATTGTATTACATGATGTGACATGATAATTGTAGTCGTAGCATTTCACTGATGTCAATTTCACACACGGCAAGCCACTGACAACTTCGCCTATAATCAAACATTCATCATAATGGCTAATGAGTGACTAAGTTCAGGGTCACATATCGGGCACATGAATGAAGCTGAGTGGTGAGATTCACACACACTGCAATTGATAAATGAATATTTTGTTGTGTTGTATTATGCGAAATGTATTGTGTGTGCTATGTATACTGTCCGATACGTGTGTGAGTGTGCTGTTAACTGTTTCAACCATTTAAATGGTATTTATCTCACAGCAATTGCCTATCTTCAATCACAACAATTCATCAAACGCCCGTGAAATAAACCTATCATCTGAAAGAAATCAAACGACAGTCATTAGTGTCAGCATCATGCGCACTTGTACACATGTTTACAATAAAGAACCTAACATTACATAATATGTCATGACAACACACGAAATTGTATTACATGATGTGACATGATAATTGTAGTCGTAGCATTTCACTGATGTCAATTTCACACACGGCAAGCCGCTGACAACTTCGTCTACAATCATACATTCATCATAATGGCTAATGAGTGGCTCCGTTCAGTGTCATATATCGAGCATATGAATGAAGCTGAGTGGTGAGATTCACACACACTGCAATTGATAAATGAATATTTTGTTGTGTTGTATTATGCGAAATGTATTGTGTGTGCTATGTATACTGTCCGATACGTGTGTGAGTGTGCTGTTAACTGTTTCAACCATTTAAATGGTATTTATCTCACAGCAATTGCCTATCTTCAATCACAACAATTAATCAAACGCCCGTGAAATAAACCTATCATCTGAAAGAAATCAAACGACAGTCATTAGTGTCAGCATCATGCGCACTTGTACACATGTTTACAATAAAGAACCTAACATAACATAATATGTCATGACAACACACGAAATTGTATTACATGATGTGACATGATAATTGTAGTCGAAGCATTTCACTGATGTCAATTTCACACACGGCAAGCCACTGACTAATTCGCCTACAATCATACATTCATCATAATGGCTAATAAAGGACTTAGTTCAGTGTCATATATCGAGCATATGAATGAAGCTGAGTGGTGAGATTCACACACATTGCAATTGATAAATGAATATTTTGTTGTGTTGTATTATGCGAAATGAATTGTGTGTGCCATGTATACTGTCTGATACGTGTGGGAGTGTGCTGTTAACTGTTTCAACCATTTAAATGCTATTTATTTCACAGCAATTGCCTATCATCTGTAACAAACCACAAGACAGTCAGTAGTGTGAGCATCATTCGCACTTGTACACATGTTTACAATAAAGAAACTTACATAACATAATATGTCATGACAACACACGAAATTGTATTACATGATGTGACATGATAATTGTAGTCGTGGCATTTCACTGATGTCAATTTCACACACGGCAAGCCACTGACTAATTCGCCTTTATTCATAAATTCATCATAATGGCTAATGAGTGGCTCCGTTCAGTGTCATATATCGGGCATATGAATGAAGCTGAGTGGTGAGATTCACACACACTGCAATTGATAAATGAATATTTTGTTGTGTTGTATTATGCGAAATGTATTGTGTGTGCTATGTATACTGTCCGATACGTGTGTGAGTGTGCTGTTAACTGTTTCAACCATTTAAATGGTATTTATCTCACAGCAATTGCCTATCTTCAATCACAACAATTGATCAAACGCCCGTGAAATTAACCTATCATCTGAAAGAAATCAAACGACAGTCATTAGTGTCAGCATCATGCGCACTTGTACACATGTTTACAATAAAGAACCTAACATTACATAATATGTCATGACAACACACGAAATTGTATTACATGATGTGACATGATAATTGTAGTCGTAGCATTTCACTGATGTCAATTTTACACACGGCAAGCCACTGACTAATTCGCCTACAATCATACATTCATCATAATGGCTAATAAAGGACTTAGTTCAGTGTCATATATCGAGCATATGAATGAAGCTGAGTGGTGAGATTCACACACATTGCAATTGATAAATGAATATTTGTTGTGTTGTATTATGCGAAATGAATTGTGTGTGCCATGTATACTGTCTGATACGTGTGTGAGTGTGCTGTTAACTGTTTCAACCATTTAAATGCTATTTATTCACAGCAATTGCCTATCATCTGTAACAAACCACAAGACAGTCAGTAGTGTGAGCATCATTCGCACTTGTACACATGTTTACAATAAAGAACTTAACATAACATAATATGTCATGACAACACACGAAATTGTATTACATGATGTGACTGATAATTGTAGTCGTGGCATTTCACTGATGTCAATTTCACACACGGCAAGCCACTGACTAATTCGCCTTTATTCATAAATTCATCATAATGGCTAATGAGTGGCTCCGTTCAGTGTCATATATCGGGCATATGAATGAAGCTGAGTGGTGAGATTCACACACATTGCAATTGATAAATGAATATTTTGTTGTGTTGTATTATGCGAAATGTATTGTGTGTGCTATGTATACTGTCCGATACGTGTGTGAGTGTGCTGTTAACTGTTTCAACCATTTAAATGGTATTTATCTCACAGCAATTGCCTATCTTGAATCACAACAATTGATCAAACGCCCGTGAAATTAACCTATCATCTGAAAGAAATCAAACGACAGTCATTAGTGTCAGCATCATGCGCACTTGTACACATGTTTACAATAAAGAACCTAACATAACATAATATGTCATGACAACACACGAAATTGTATTACATGATGTGACATGATAATTGTAGTCGTAGCATTTCACTGATGTCAATTTCACACACGGCAAGCCGCTGACAACTTCGTCTACAATCATACATTCATCATAATGGCTAATGAGTGACTCAGTTCAGTGTCATATATCGAGCATATGAATGAAGCTGAGTGGTGAGATTCACACACACTGCAATTGATAAATGAATATTTTGTTGTGTTGTATTATGCGAAATGTATTGTGTGTGCTATGTATACTGTCCGATACGTGTGTGAGTGTGCTGTTAACTGTTTCAACCATTTAAATGGTATTTATCTCACAGCAATTGCCTATCTTGAATCACAACAATTGATCAAACGCCCGTGAAATTAACCTATCATCTGAAAGAAATCAAACGACAGTCATTAGTGTCAGCATCATGCGCACTTGTACACATGTTTACAATAAAGAACCTAACATAACATAATATGTCATGACAACACACGAAATTGTATTACATGATGTGACATGATAATTGTAGTCGTAGCATTTCACTGATGTCAATTTCACACACGGCAAGCCGCTGACAACTTCGTCTACAATCATACATTCATCATAATGGCTAATGAGTGGCTCCGTTCAGTGTCATATATCGAGCATATGAATGAAGCTGAGTGGTGAGATTCACACACACTGCAATTGATGAGTGAATATTTTGTTGTGTTGAATTATGTGAATTGTGTTGTGTGTGTCATGTATACTGACCGATACGTGTGTGAGTGTGCTGTTCACTGTCTCATTCATATAAATGCTATTTGTCTGACACCAATTGCCTTTCATAAATCACAACAATTCATCAATCGCCTGTGAAATAACCTATAATTTGTGACAGTTAAAACGACAGTCAGTAGTGTCAGCATCATTCGCACTTGTACACATGTTTACAATAAAGGACACAACATAACATAATATGTCATGACAACACACGACATTGTATTACATGATGTGACATGATAATTGTAGTCGTAGCATTTCACTGATGTCAATTTCACACACGGTAAGTCGCTGACCGATCCGCCTACAATCATACATTCATGATAATGGCTAATGAGTGACTCAGTTCAGTGTCATATATCGGGCAGATGAATGAAGCTGAGTGGTGAGATTCACACACACTGCAATTGATGAGTGAATATTTTGTTGTGTTGTATTATGTGAATTGTGTTGTGTGTCATGTATACTGACCTATACGTGTGTGAGTGTGCTGTTCACTGTCTCATTCATTATAAATGGCTATTTGTCTGACACCAATTGCCTTTCATAAATCACAACTAATTCATCAATCGCTCTGTGAAATAACCTATAATTTGTGACAGTTAAAACGACAGTCAGTAGTGTCAGCATCATTCGCACTTGTACACATGTTTACAATAAAGAACCTAACATAACATAATATGTCATGACAACACACGAAATTGTTATTACATGATGTGACATGATAATTGTAGTTCGTAGCATTTCACTGATGTCAATTTCACACACGGCAAGTCGCTGACCGATTCCGCCTACAATCATACATTCATGATAATGGCTAATGAGTGACTCAGTTCAGTGTCATATATCGTGCATATGAATGAAGCTGAGTGGTGAGATTCACACACACTGCAATTGATGAGTGAATATTTTGTTGTGTTGTAATTATGTGAATTGTGTTGTGTGTGTCATGTATACTGACCGATACGTGTGTGAGTGTGCTGTTCACTGTCTCATTCATATAAATGCTATTTAGTCTCACACCAATTGCCTTTCATTAAATCACAACATTCATCAATCGCCTGTGAAATAACCTATAATTTGTGACAGTTTAAAACGACAGTCAGTAGTGTCAGCATCATTCGCACTTGTACACATGTTTACAATAAAGGACACAACATAACATAATATGTCATGACAACACACGACATTGTATTACATGATGTGACATGATAATTGTAGTCGTAGCATTTCACTGATGTCAATTTCACACACGGCAAGTCGCTGACCGATCCGCCTACAATCATACATTCATGATAATGGCTAATGAGTGACTCAGTTCAGTGTCATATATCGTGCATATGAATTGAAGCTGAGTGGTGAGATTCACACACACTGCAATTGATGAGTGAATATTTGTTGTGTTGAATTATGTGAATTGTGTTGTGTGTGTCATGTATACTGACCGATACGTGTGTGAGTGTGCTGTTCACTGTCTCATTCATATAAATGCTATTTGTCTGACACCAATTGCCTTTCATAAATCACAACATTCATCAATCGCCTGTGAAATAACCTATAATTTGTGACAGTTAAAACGACAGTCAGTAGTGTCAGCATCATTCGCACTTGTACACATGTTTACAATAAAGGACACAACATAACATAATATGTCATGACAACACACGAAATTGTATTACATGATGTGACATGATAATTGTAGTCGTAGCATTTCACTGATGTCAATTTCACACACGGCAAGTCGCTGACCGATCCGCCTACAATCATACATTCATGATAATGGCTAATGAGTGACTCAGTTCAGTGTCATATATCGGGCAGATGAATGAAGCTGAGTGGTGAGATTCACACACACTGCAATTGATGAGTGAATATTTTGTTGTGTTGAATTATGTGAATTGTGTTGTGTGTGTCATGTATACTGACCGATACGTGTGTGAAGTGTGCTGTTCACATGTCTCAATTCATATTAAATGTATTTATCTACACCTAGATTGCCTTTCTTAAATCACAAACTATTCATCAATCGCCTGTGAAATAACCTAAAATTGTGACAGTTTAAAACGTACAGTCAGTAGTGTCAGCATCATTCGCACTTGTACACATGTTTACAATAAAGAACCTAACATAACATAATATGTCATGACAACACACGAAATTGTATTACATGATGTGACATGATAATTGTAGTCGTAGCATTTCACTGATGTCAATTTCACACACGGCAAGTCGCTGACCGATCCGCCTACAATCATACATTCATGATAATGGCTAATGAGTGACTCAGTTCAGTGTCATATATCGTGCATATGAATGAAGCTGAGTGGTGAGATTCACACACACTGCAATTGATGAGTGAATATTTTGTTGTGTTGAATTATGTGAATTGTGTTGTGTGTGTCATGTATACTGACCGATACGTGTGTGAGTGTGCTGTTCACTGTCTCATTCATATAAATGCTATTTATCTCACACCAATTGCCTTTCATAAATCTCAACAACTCATCAATCGCCAGTGAAATAACCTATAATTTGTGACAGTTAAAACGACAGTCAGTAGTGTCAGCATCATTCGCACTTGTACACATGTTTACAATAAAGGACACAACATAACATAATATGTCATGACAACACACGACAATTGTATTACATGATGTGACATGATAATTGTAGTCGTAGCATTTCACTGATGTCAATTTCACACACGGCAAGTCGCTGACCGATCCGCCTACAATCATACATTCATGATAATGGCTAATGAGTGACTCAGTTCAGTGTCATATATCGGGCATATGAATGAAGCTGAGTGGTGAGATTCACACACACTGCAATTGATGAGTGAATATTTTGTTGTGTTGAATTATGTGAATTGTGTTGTGTGTGTCATGTATACTGACCGATACGTGTGTGAGTGTGCTGTTCACTGTCTCATTCATATAAATGCTATTTATCTCACACCAATTGACTTTCTTAAATCACAACAATTCATCAATCGCCTGTGAAATAACCTATAATTTGTGACAGTTAAAACGACAGTCAGTAGTGTCAGCATCATTCGCACTTGTACACATGTTTACAATAAAGGAACCTAACATAACATAATATGTCATGACAACACACGAAATTGTATTACATGATGTGACATGATAATTGTAGTCGTAGCATTTCACTGATGTCAATTTCACACACGGCAAGTCGCTGACCGATCCGCCTACAATCATAAATTCATGATAATGGCTAATGAGTGACTCAGTTCAGTGTCATATATCGAGCAGATGATTGAAGCTTAGTTGTGAGATGCACACACACTGCAATTGATGAGTGAATATTTTGTTGTGTTGTATTATGTGAATTGTGTTGTGTGTGTCATGTATTCTGACCAATACGTGTGTGAGTGTGCTGTTAACATTTTCAACCATTTGAATACTATTTATCTCACACCAATTGCCTTTCATTAATCGCAACATTCATAAGTCGCCTGTGAAAATCGTATCATTTGTAACAGGCTAATCGGCAGAAAGCAGTGTCAGCATCATTCGCACTTGTACACATGTTACAATAAAGGACACAACATCAGATAATATATCATGACAACACACGAAATTGTATTACATGATGTGACATGATAATTGTAGTCGTAGCATTTCACTGATGTCAATTTCACACACGGCAAGTCGCTGACCAGATCCGCCTACAATCATACATCATGATAATGGCTAATGAGTGACTCAGTTCAGTGTCATATATCGGGCAGATGATTGAAGCTGAGTGGTGAGATTCACACACACTGCAATTGATGAGTGAATATTTTGTTGTGTTGAATTATGTGAATTGTGTTGTGTGTGTCATGTATACTGACCGATACGTGTGTGAGTGTGCTGTTCACTGTCTCATTCATATAAATGCTATTTATCTCACACCGATTGCCTTTCTTAAATCACAACAATTCATCAATCGCCTGTGAAATAACCTAAAATTTGTGACAGTTAAAACGACAGTCAGTAGTGTCAGCATCATTCGCACTTGTACACATGTTTACAATAAAGGACAACACATAACATAATATGTCATGACAACACACGAAATTGTATTACATGATGTGACATGATAATTGTAGTCGTAGCATTTCACTGATGTCAATTTCACACACGGCAAGTCGCTGACCGATCCGCCTACAATCATACATTCATGATAATGGCTAATGAGTGACTCAGTTCAGTGTCATATATCGTGCATATGAATGAAGCTGAGTGGTGAGATTCACACACACTGCAATTGATGAGTGAATATTTTGTTGTGTTGAATTATGTGAATTGTGTTGTGTGTGTCATGTATACTGACCGATACGTGTGTGAGTGTGCTGTTCACTGTCTCATTCATATAAATGCTATTTATCTCACACCAATTGCCTTTCATAAATCACAACTATTCATCAATCGCCTGTGAAATAACCTATAATTTGTGACAGTTAAACGACAGTCAGTAGTGTCAGCATCATTCGCACTTGTACACATGTTTACAATAAAGGACACAACATAACATAATATGTCATGACAACACACGACATTGTATTACATGATGTGACATGATAATTGTAGTCGTAGCATTTCACTGATGTCAATTTCACACACGGCAAGTCGCTGACCGATCCGCCTACAATCATACATTCATGATAATGGCTAATGAGTGACTCAGTTCAGTGTCATATATCGTGCATATGATTGAAGCTGAGTGGTGAGATTCACACACACTGCAATTGATGAGTGAATATTTTGTTATGTTGAATTATGTGAATTGTGTTGTGTGTGTCATGTATACTGACCAATACGTGTGTGAGTGTGCTGTTCACTGTCTCATTCATATAAATGCTATTTGTCTGACACCAATTGCCTTTCATAAATCACAACAATTCATCAATCGCCTGTGAAATAACCTATAATTTGTGACAGTTAAAACGACAGTCAGTAGTGTCAGCATCATTCGCACTTGTACACATGTTTACAATAAAGGACACTAACATAACATAATATGTCATGACAACACACGACATTGTATTACATGATGTGACATGATAATTGTAGTCGTAGCATTTCACTGATGTCAATTTCACACACGGCAAGTCGCTGACCGATCCGCCTACAATCATACATTCATGATAATGGCTAATGAGTGACTCAGTTCAGTTTCATATATCGTGCATATGAATGAAGCTTAGTGGTGAGATTCACACACACTGCAATTGATGAGTGAATATTTTGTTGTGTTGAATTATGTGAATTGTGTTGTGTGTGTCATGTATACTGACCGATACGAGTGCGAGTGTGCTGTTCTCTGTCTCATTCATATAAATGCTATTTATCTCACACCAATTGCCTTTCATAAATCTCAACAACTCATCAATCGCCAGTAAAATAACCTATAATTTGTGACAGTTAAAACGACAGTCAGTAGTGTCAGCATCATTCGCACTTGTACACATGTTTACAATAAAGGACACAACATAACATAATATGTCATGACAACACACGACATTGTATTACATGATGTGACATGATAATTGTAGTCGTAGCATTTCACTGATGTCAATTTCACACACGGCAAGTCGCTGACCGATCCGCCTACAATCATACATTCATGATAATGGCTAATGAGTGACTCAGTTCAGTGTCATATATCGGGCATATGATTGAAGCTGAGTGGTGAGATTCACACACACTGCAATTGATGAGTGAATATTTTGTTTTGTTGAATTGTGTGAATTGTGTTGTGTGTGCCATGTATACTGTCCGATACGTGTGTGAGTGTGCTGTTCACTGTCTCATTCATATAAATGCTATTTGTCTGACACCAATTGCCTTTCTTAAATCACAACTATTCATCAATCCCCTGTGAAATAACCCATAATTTGTGACAGTTAAAACGACAGTCAGTAGTGTCAGCATCATTCGCACCTTGTACACATGTCACAATAAAGGACACAACTAACATACTATCTGTCATAGACATACACGACATTGTATTACATGATGTGACATGATTAATTGTAGTCGTAGGCATTTCACTGATGTCAATTTCACACACGAGCTAAGTCCGCTGACCGATCGCCTACAATCATACATTCATGATAATGGCTAATGAGTGACTCAGTTCAGTGGCATATATCGGGCAGATGAATGAAGCTGAGTGGTGAGATTCACACACACTGCAAATTGATGAGTGAATATTTTGTTGTGCTATTATGTGTGAATTGTGTTGTGGTGTGTCATGTTACTGACCGATACGTGTGATAAGGTGCTGTGTTCACTGTCCTATTCATATGAAAGGCTATTTGTGCTGACACCAATTGCCCTTTCTTAAACTCACAAACATATTCATCAATCGCCTGTGAAATAAACCTATAATTTGTGACAGTTAAAACGGACAGTCAGTAGTGTCAGCATCATTCGCACTTGTGAACATGTTTACAATAAAGAACCTAACATAACATAATATGTCATGACAACACACGACATTGTATTACATGATGTGACATGATAATTGTAGTCGTAGCATTTCACTGATGTCAATTTCACACACGGCAAGTCGCTGACCGATCCGCCTACAATCATACATTCATGATAATGGCTAATGAGTGACTCAGTTCAGTTTCATATATCGTGCATATGAATGAAGCTGAGTGGTGAGATTCACACACACTGCAATTGATGAGTGAATATTTTGTTGTGTTGAATTATGTGAATTGTGTTGTGTGTGTCATGTATACTGACCGATACGTGTGTGAGTGTGCTGTTCACTGTCTCATTCATATAAATGCTATTTGTCTGACACCAATTGCCTTTCATAAATCACAACATTTCATCAATCGCCTGTGAAATAACCTATAATTTGTGACAGTTAAAACGACAGTCAGTAGTGTCAGCATCATTCGCACTTGTACACATGTTTACAATAAAGGACACAACATAACATAATATGTCATGACAATACACGACATTGTATTACATGATGTGACATGATAATTGTAGTCGTAGCATTTCACTGATGTCAATTTCACACACGGCAAGTCGCTGACCGATCCGCCTACAATCATACATTCATGATAATGGCTAATGAGTGACTCAGTTCAGTTTCATATATCGTGCATATGAATGAAGCTGAGTGGTGAGATTCACACACACTGCAATTGATGAGTGAATATTTTGTTGTGTTGAATTATGTGAATTGTGTTGTGTGTGTCATGTATACTGACCGATACGTGTGTGAGTGTGCTGTTCACTGTCTCATTCATATAAATGCTATTTGTCTGACACCAATTGCCTTTCATAAATCACAACTATTCATCAATCGTCTGTAAAATAACCTATAATTTGTGACAGTTAAAACGACAGTCAGTAGTGTCAGCATCATTCGCACTTGTACACATGTTTACAATAAAGAACACAACATAACATAATATGTCATGACAACACACGAAATTGTATTACATGATGTGACATGATAATTGTAGTCGTAGCATTTCACTGATGTCAATTTCACACACGGCAAGTCGCTGACCGATCCGCCTACAATCATACATTCATGATAATGGCTAATGAGTGACTCAGTTCAGTGTCATATATCGTGCATATGAATGAAGCTGAGTGGTGAGATTCACACACACTGCAATTGATGAGTGAATATTTTGTTGTGTTGAATTATGTGAATTGTGTTGTGTGTGTCATGTATACTGACCGATACGTGTGTGAGTGTGCTGTTCACTGTCTCATTCATATAAATGCTATTTATCTCACACCAATTGGCTTTCTTAAATCACAACTATTCATCAATCGCCTGTGAAATAACCTATAATTTGTGACAGTTAAAACGACAGTCAGTAGTGTCAGCATCATTCGCACTTGTACACATGTTTACAATAAAGGACACAACATAACATAATATGTCATGACAACACACGACATTGTATTACATGATGTGACATGATAATTGTAGTCGTAGCATTTCACTGATGTCAATTTCACACACGGCAAGTCGCTGACCGATCCGCCTACAATCATACATTCATGATAATGGCTAATGAGTGACTCAGTTCAGTGTCATATATCGGGCATATGATGAAGCTGAGTGGTGAGATTCACACACACTGCAATTGATGAGTGAATATTTTGTTGTGTTGAATTAGTGTGAATTGTGTTGTGTGTGTCATGTATACTGAACGATATAAGTGTGAGTTTGCTGTTCACTGTCTCATTCATATAAATGCTATTTATCTCACATCAATTGCCTTTCTTAAATCACAACTATTCATCAATCGCCTGTGAAATAACCTATAATTTGTGACAGTTAAAACGACAGTCAGTAGTGTCAGCATCATTCGCACTTGTACACATGTTTACAATAAAGAACCTAACATAACATAATATGTCATGACAACACACGACATTGTATTACATGATGTGACATGATAATTGTAGTCGTAGCATTTCACTGATGTCAATTTCACACACGGCAAGTCGCTGACCGATCCGCCTACAATCATACATTCATGATAATGGCTAATGAGTGACTCAGTTCAGTGTCATATATCGTGCATATGATTGAAGCTGAGTGGTGAGATTCACACACACTGCAATTGATGAGTGAATATTTTGTTGTGTTGAATTATGTGAATTGTGTTGTGTGTGTCATGTATACTGACCGATACGTGTGTGAGTGTGCTGTTCACTGTCTCATTCATATAAATGCTATTTGTCTGACACCAATTGCCTTTCTTAAATCACAACTATTCATCAATCCCCTGTGAAATAACCTATAATTTGTGACAGTTAAAACGACAGTCAGTAGTGTCAGCATCATTCGCACTTGTACACATGTTTACAATAAAGAACCTAACATAACATAATATGTCATGACAACACACGACATTGTATTACATGATGTGACATGATAATTGTAGTCGTAGCATTTCACTGATGTCAATTTCACACACGGCAAGTCGCTGACCGATCCGCCTACAATCATACATTCATGATAATGGCTAATGAGTGACTCAGTTCAGTGTCATATATCGTGCATATGAATGAAGCTGAGTGGTGAGATTCACACACACTGCAATTGATGAGTGAATATTTTGTTGTGTTGAATTATGTGAATTGTGTTGTGTGTGTCATGTATACTGACCGATACGTGTGTAAGTGTGCTGTTCACTGTCTCATTCATATAAATGCTATTTGTCTGACACCAATTGCCTTTCTAAATCACAACAATTCATCAATCGCCTGTGAAATAACCTATAATTTGTGACAGTTAAAACGACAGTCAGTAGTGTCAGCATCATTCGCACTTGTACACATGTTTACAATAAAGGACACAAAATAACATAATATGTCATGACAATACACGACATTGTATTACATGATGTGACATGATAATTGTAGTCGTAGCATTTCACTGATGTCAATTTCACACACGGCAAGTCGCTGACCGATCCGCCTACAATCATACATTCATGATAATGGCTAATGAGTGACTCAGTTCAGTGTCATATATCGGGCATATGAATGAAGCTGAGTGGTGAGATTCACACACACTGCAATTGATGAGTGAATATTTTGTTATGTTGAATTATGTGAATTGTGTTGTGTGTGTCATGTATACTGACCGATACGTGTGTGAGTGTGCTGTTCACTGTCTCATTCATATAAATGCTATTTGTGTGACATCAATTGCCTTTCTTAAATCACAACTATTCATCAATCCCCTGTGAAATAACCTATAATTTGTGACAGTTAAAACGACAGTCAGTAGTGTCAGCATCATTCGCACTTGTACACATGTTTACAATAAAGAACCTAACATAACATAATATGTCATGACAACACACGACATTGTATTACATGATGTGACATGATGATTTTAGTTGTAGCATTTCACTGATGTCAATTTCACACACGGCAAGTCGCTGACCGATCCGCCTACAATCATACATTCATGATAATGGCTAATGAGTGACTCAGTTCAGTGTCATATATCGTGCATATGATTGAAGCTGAGTGGTGAGATTCACACACACTGCAATTGATGAGTGAATATTTTGTTGTGCTAAATTGTGTGAATTGTGTTGTGTGTGTCATGTATACTGACCAATACGTGTGTGAGTGTGCTGTTCACTGTCTCATTCATATAAATGCTATTTGTCTGACACCAATTGCCTTTCTTAAATCACAACTATTCATCAATCCCCTGTGAAATAACCTATAATTTGTGACAGTTAAAACGACAGTCAGTAGTGTCAGCATCATTCGCACTTGTACACATGTTTACAATAAAGGACACAACATAACATAATATGTCATGACAACACACGACATTGTATTACATGATGTGACATGATAATTGTAGTCGTAGCATTTCACTGATGTCAATTTCACACACGGCAAGTCGCTGACCGATCCGCCTACAATCATACATTCATGATAATGGCTAATGAGTGACTCAGTTCAGTGTCATATATCGTGCATATGAATGAAGCTGAGTGGTGAGATTCACACACACTGCAATTGATGAGTGAATATTTTGTTGTGTTGAATTATGTGAATTGTGTTGTGTGTGTCATGTATACTGACCGATACGTGTGTGAGTGTGCTGTTCACTGTCTCATTCATATAAATGCTATTTATCTCACACCAATTGCCTTTCTTAAATCACAACTATTCATCAATCGCCTGTGAAATAACCTAAAATTTGTGACAGTTAAAACGACAGTCAGTAGTGTCAGCATCATTCGCACTTGTACACATGTTTACAATAAAGAACCTAACATAACATAATATGTCATGACAACACACGAAATTGTATTACATGATGTGACATGATAATTGTAGTCGTAGCATTTCACTGATGTCAATTTCACACACGGCAAGTCGCTGACCGATCCGCCTACAATCATACATTCATGATAATGGCTAATGAGTGACTCAGTTCAGTTTCATATATCGTGCATATGATTGAAGCTGAGTGGTGAGATTCACACACACTGCAATTGATGAGTGAATATTTTGTTATGTTGAATTATGTGAATTGTGTTGTGTGTGTCATGTATACTGACCGATACGAGTGCGAGTGTGCTGTTCTACTGTCTCATTCATATAAATGCTATTTATCTCACACCAATTGCCTTTCATAAATCTACAACTATTCATCAATCGCCTGTGAAATAACCTATAATTTGTGACAGTTAATACGACAGTCAGTAGTGTCAGCATCATTCGCACTTGTACACATGTTTCACAATAAAGGACACAACATAACATAATATGTTCATGACAACACACGAAATTGTATTACATGATGTGACATGATAATTGTAGTCGTAGCATTTCACTGATGTCAATTTCACACACGGCAAGTCGCTGACCGATTCGCCTACAATCATACATTCATGATAATGGCTAATGAGTGACTCAGTTCAGTGTCATATATCGTGCATATGAATGAAGCTGAGTGGTGAGATTCACACACACTGCAATTGATGAGTAATATTTTGTTAATGTTGAATTATGTGAATTGTGTTGTGTGTGTCATGTATACTGACCAATACGTGTGTGAGTGTGCTTTCCACTGTCTCATTCATATAAATGCTATTTGTCTGACACGAATTGCCTTTCATAAATCACAACAATTCATCAATCGCCTGTGAAATACCTATAATTTGTGACAGTTAAAACGACAGTCAGTAGTGTCAGCATCATTCGCACTTTGTACACATTTTTACAATAAAGAACCAACATAACATAATATGTCATGACAATACACGAAATTGTATTACATGATGTGACATGATAATTGTAAGTCGTAGCATTTCACTGATGTCAATTTCACACACGGTAAGTCGCTGACCGATCCGCCTACAATCATACATTCATGATAATGGCTAATGTAGTGACTCAGTTCAGTGTCATATATCGTGCTATATGAACTGAAGGCTGAGTGGTGAGATTCACACACACCTGCAATTGATAAGTGAATATTTTGTTGTGTTAATTAAATGTGAATTGTGTTGTGTGGTTGCCATGTATACTGTACCGATACAGTGTGTTGAGTGTGCATGTTTTTCACCTGTCTCATTCGATATAAATGCTATTTGTACTGGACACCAATTGCCTTTCATAAATCCCAACTATTCTCAAATCGCCTGTAAAATAACCTATAATTTGGGTGACAGTTAAAAAAACACAGTCATAGTGTCACATCATTCGCACTTGTTAACACATGTATTTACGAAATAAAGGACCAACATAACATAATAAATGTCCATGACAACAACTACATTGTATTACATGATGTGACATGATAATGTAGGTTGTAAGCATTTTCACGATGTCAATTTCACACACGGCAAGTCGCTGACCGATCCGCCTAC
>CM046068.1:3043981-3071481 GCA_025215515.1 Schistosoma japonicum
TGCATGGACTTCGCTGAAATCAAAATTATATAAACATGTCAGACATGTGAACATGACTTAAAATGTTGGAGAAAATGCAGTAACAATATCTATCCAATACAAAAGAAGGTATCAGAAGGCAGAATAGAGATCAAAGTTCAAATGATTACACAATAAGTGTAGTTGGAAATATTTGAGAATAGTGTGAATTAAGCTCGGTTGTTAAACTTAAAATGACCTTAGTAAACACTGAAGTTGAACTTAACCATCTAAAGAACGGTGATGCAATCAAAAAATGTTAAATTTGATCCAAAGAGAAAAAAGTAATAAATGAAACTTGGCGAGACAATAATAATGATGAAAACGATGACACATAAGTTAAGGTTACCAGGGCAAAGAAAGTCTTATAACAGTTTCTTTTTGGACACATATGTTTGTTTTCAATCGTTTAATGGCAATCACTTTGGCATATTTTAGAAGATTTGAAGTTTTTGTCTGTTGAACACTTTGAATGATTCATTGATATCAATCTGGTGTCCTGCGTCAATTAGATGTTTAGCGATTGAACTGTTGAATATCTTAATCCCCAAGAATCGTAGATTATTTGGAATACGTTCATTAAAGCATAGGTAGGCCCTTTAATCTACAATTACTTTAGCTGTTTCTTCAGTTAATGTCATTTAGTGATAGAATCCACGTTGCGATTCTTCAAGCTGTCAATTGACCATCTTATAGTATTACGATCATTATTGCTTCATTAGTGCTTCCTGTGATTATTTATTAATCTACTTTGATCTGGTTTAATAATATCTCTAAATGGTTGACTGAATTTACTTTCATTCATAATAAATTGAATCGATTTTTTCAGTTGGATTCCGCTTATCAATCACAATCCAACTCAAACAATACTTGTGAGCTATCGCTATATCGAGGCAATTCGTTTAGGATGCATATATGGCAACAGAGACTGATCAGTTTCTATTCAGGACAAATCACTGTGAAGATCCAAATACATTCTAGTTGTAAACTAAACCTATTTGGTAAGGTGACTATATTTTCCATGAAAAGGAATTATTTGATATCTATTTCTTAGAAAATGCATTGAAGAATGTATTCCAGCATGACTATTCAAAAAGGTGAGGAGATGGAAACACTTATTTTACTAATGACCCCCCAGCTAAATTTAATCCTAAGTTTTGTTTGTTTTCTACAGATTAAAACAAGGAACATGTATGCTCTGTTGAAAATCTTGGACAATCACTTTTTTAAATATTATAACATGTTACCTTTTCATCAAGTTTTAATTACTCTCTGATGTTTCAAAATCGGATTGTGTACTTACGCGCCTGTATAAGAAGTCTATGTGCTATCATGAGTAATACAGTGTGATATTAGCAACACGCGCTAAAAAAGATCAATATTCATTTGATGTCTATTCCTGAAATTCTTAGTCTTAACTAAAGATCTTTTATTGTAACAGCAAATTACTTACAATTTCTCCTTAGTCTGGGTATATACAGTAACTGTGGTTGGATTACAGTTCAAAAATCTTGGCTACATGAACTATTTTTCGTCAGGATCGTTCTGTCATCAAGAAAAAATATGATAATGTTGCTACTTTCGTGAACATGAACTGGTATTTGTACGTGAAAAAGGGGACACTGATTGCTGAAAATTCATAATGTACTATACATACTACTGAATACAGTTATTATTATTATTATTATTAACTGTAAGATGAAGCATAATTTCTGTATACAAACTACATATATCTTTGTTCATAAATTGATCTCATTCTACAACATTTCGAGTTACAATACATATCAATTTGAAGTGTTTCCAAACGGATTTATTGAAATTCCCTAACAACTTTAATTAACTTTAATAATACAATGTAAGACATTAAAGCTTTCATCAAGTTATCCTATTCATAATATAATAGGTCGAAAGGCTTTAGGAGGAATTTGTATAATTCCAGTGATTTGTTATAGACTGAAACTGGTCAGTCTCTGTTGCTATATGTGCATGCTGAGTGAATTGCCTCGATATAGCGATTATTCACAAGTATTATTTAAGTTGGATTGTGACTGGCAAGTGGAATCCAGGACGCGTGTTTTGTCATATTTGGGACTCATTAGGTGAATGTACCTGCATCGGCATTTGATGTTCACAGTGGGATTCGAACTCGATCCGTTTTATGCCAAACGCCACCACGTTCACTGGAAAATACAAGCCTATTCTAATCAGAAGATTGTTATTTGACTGACAGACTGCTCACTTACTTTGGTAACTATATTATTATAACTAAGGAATTCGGCAACAGTGTTCCTTGTTTTATTTATTAAATAACTTCATAAAAAAAGCGTAAACTTTCATCTTCCTATGTTACTGAAGCACATTCATCGTATAGTTTGATATCAACAGTATACAATTTATAAACAAAAAGAAAACTAATAGGATGAATTTGTATATTTCCACTGGGATGCAGGTACATCTCACCGACGAGTCCTAAATAGGATGAAATGCGCGTTCTGGATTTCACTTACAAGTCACAATCAAAATTAAAAAGAAAACTAATTAAAACTTTCATTTTCATTTATTTTCTTTTATTTCATTTAATGAAGTTTTGTAATTTTCTTTTCCATACTCATCTTATTATAATCAACAAGTGTTTTGAAAAACAACACACATCTATTTACATAATCCTATGTAACTATGCTGTTTTTTAAAATATTTGTCATTGTTTTCTTATCATTCACTAAGAACATGACCTTTCTTTT
Organism: Schistosoma japonicum; assembly: GCA_025215515.1. Lineage (NCBI taxonomy): Eukaryota > Metazoa > Platyhelminthes > Trematoda > Strigeidida > Schistosomatidae > Schistosoma > Schistosoma japonicum. Next base: position 3,046,741 of record CM046068.1, read on the forward strand.
GTATATACAGCATAAAAATTGTAAAATGACTTGCATACACAAATGTTTATTACATTACTGAAGATAAACACATATTTTGGTGTTCATTCCCTTAATAATCCTATAGTTACTGTTGGTAACCGGCGTTATCAACTAGTAACTATGACAACCTATAGATTTACATCAGTTATATAAACAATAACTTTATATTACTGTAGATAATAATGATAATAAAACTATTTACAATTAATTGTATCCACAATATATTTTCTGTGGAGAATGAAAACAGTATTATTGTGTACTTTAGTTAGGTTAATTATGCGTAGTTGATGGGTAAGCACATTAATACATTGTAGAACTAATTCAGGTAAAGAAATATGACGGTACATTGAAATACGGTTTCTTTAGAATTGAAAAAAACACTTTGAAAAGTTGTCTTATAATAGGAATATTAAAATTTTTTATAGAAATGAGAATAATAATAAATTATGACTAATGGTGTACAGTTTCTAAGGGGGAAATAAATTGGATAATTTTTATTTAATACAGCAACGGATAAAACATCATGATGTCAGATGTTTCTCATAATGTGTTCTATGAGGTTGTATGATCTTGATTATTTGATTACGATGGTTTTATTTCCACATTGGACAATATGATCATTGCCAATGATGATCTTACTTTTGATTAGTTGACTTCGCATGTTTTATTAACTTTATTTGTTTGTTTTGTTAACGTAGGATCTGATTGTGTGTTTATATGACCTGTTTTGTAATGGATTGTAAGGTTGCTTCTTTTTCGATATATAAAGTGATTACTGATGGATCTGAATGTTATGCTTCTGGGAATTTTCTGACATTCTTAGAGTTTTCACAGTCAGAAATTTTAACATATTTTACAATCAGTTTGTTGGCCATTATATTGGACATCGCAGAAGCTACTTTCAGATACACATGTACAGACTAGGAGTAATATGGCATAATATACTACTGCGTATTCATCAAAGTTTTAGACAAGGATCCTGAGAGTATCAGTGAATTCAGAGAAGTACGGAATTCAAATCATTGAGTAATCAATAGATACAATGACACGGAATCAATCTATTAATCCATGTAGATGAGGTCAATCAACTACATGATTAGAGACGAAATGAATAAAACGGACTAGAACAACAGAACAAACAAAAATACGAAGATATGTCAAGACAACAAATTGGAGGCAGATTCACTATATGAAATAATGTTGTATTAAATGACTAAATGTTTTCTCTATCAAACCATCAAGCTCCAAAATCCGAACGTTATCGAATTCAATTATATATATGCAAAATAATCAGTGACATTTATTACAGTCTCCTGAATTTAATGAAGTGGATTTTATGTTGATCTTCTGTAAAAAAGAAACCTAGTCGATGTAATTCACAATCAACACTAATAACGACATAACATTATAGTCGTGACTTCTAAACACTTAATAAGCATGTTAAAATTTTCAATAACAAGGAGTAAGCTAATCACAGCATAAACAGCTACATGATAATATCATCATACAATTAGTGTAGACAAGATTTTCTGATGAGCGTTAGTTAAAACAAGGTCTTATTCCTAAACCACCTGTTGATTCTATCAAAAATATATGTCATAGTTGTAAGTGTTTTACTCTATTGACTGGGCCACATCTTAATGCCAAGCCATTAGGAAGCAAGATTATTCCTTAACATTTATTCACTTTTCCCAAACCTAACTCCTTTTCACAAAGAACTTATGGTTTCCTCTTTTGGTAATTGAAAACTCACAATTAACTTCACTTTCGAGTAATTCGCTTCCACTTCTAATGTAAGAGGTGAAGGCTAATGAAACTATCTGGTTGTTTGAAGTGAAACAGATGTAGCTGTGCTTTTAACCTTTGATTTAGTGGCTGAAATGCAAACGTCGTAACCATTGTGTTACCATTACACTATTAATAGCTGAAGTCTTTAAATTAGCATGTCATAAACCCTTTACAATATTGTAGTGAGCTTATAACAACTGAAGCTATCAGGTCGTGCCTTTAAACTTACTTTTTTCCAGGAAAGTCGTAATTAATATGATTGAATACTATGAATCTTTATTACTGACTTCACCTGAATATCAATAAATAAATTTGGATTTTATATTACAAATCGACCTTAGTTAGACAACCAGTGAAAACACAGCAGCATTGATGGATCGTTTTATGTCGATGGGATCCTTTTCAGTAGTGAGCTTCAAAATCTCCATTAGAGATCGAACTTAAGGTCGACAGGTTACGTGGTAGGTAGCTAATCTGAGAGTTTGCATGTAGTGGCACGTGCGTTTTTAAGGAGTTATATACTAGAACGACACAAATACTTAGTTTTTAATTCAGGTCAATCCATGGTACAAATTCTAACTCACAAATTTCCACAGCAACCAATCATATGGGTATTCAAGTTACTCATTACATTCCATAATAAAAATTTACAGATATCATTATCAAAGTATTGAGTGTTAGATTAAATTGTTGATAATAACTAATAGTATTATATTTACAATATTTCAATATGTTGCTTGCATATGACTAAGATTGATCGGAGGTGAATATCAATGAAAGTCAACGAACACTCGACACTTATTTTATCCTAGTATGGAACTCCATCGTAGTCTCAACTTTGAGCTTTACAATAAGAATGTAGCCTAAGGTTTGGAGAACGATTGACCATCAAGACCCTTGGAGAGTTTGAAATCTACTGGTGGGCTTTCCACTTGAACTAGTTTGTGAGCTCGTTTGCACATTGGTAAGAAGTTGTGTACTAAAGCAAAGCCTCAGTCAACTGCTTCCTGGATTTTAGTGGCAGCCAAGCAAAATAACTCTAGATATTATTGCAATCAATTTAGATGTGAATGAATAAAATATAAGATAACACACGACTTAAAATAAAAGGAAAAGTAAACAGGAAATCATAGTCATAAAACAGTAATACAAAGGTAGATACAGAAATATTCAGAAGATCAAGACAATGGCAAACAAATCTACTGTGACATTCGGCCAAATACTGAGTTTCATTAAGTGCTTTACAATAAATACAAAGACGATATGTGGCTTAATATGTTAAAACCAAAGAAGGTGTTTCGTTCAATCTATAACATAAAGCGATTGCATAGTTTTTTGGCATTACCAAGCACTTATTATCATAATTTGTTTTAATTAGCCATTATATTTTACTGCTCCCCATTATTTAGTGTAAAGCAGAGTACTGACAGCTGTTTGAAGAGTATGTGGTAAGACCTTCGTTGTTATTATGAACACGGAAGTAGACAAACATTTTAAAATCCTGCAGTCAACTATTTTGTACTATCCTGTTAGATATAAACTACAGTTATTCACATGTTTCACTTTGTATATCTTTTGGTAAAACAAGGGGCTGCTACATTAGACAACATTCATGTAAAGAAAAGTATAACAACTCTACTACTTCGTATCTAACATACATTCTATGCAAAGAAGAAATTGTAAAAGCTGTTCTAATGAAAAACTTATCCTCTTAACATTCAAGTTATCATGTAACGTAAAATCTCTTGGATCTTATACAACCGTCATCTGAATTTTATACATAAAAGTGCATATGGCCTGTTTTTTTTCTTTTCGTTCTGTTACCAGTATATGTATATGCATAGAAATGTATGCTTGTTAGATGTGTACATGGAAAATAGTAACTTGTTGAAAAGTCGTGTTACACGAAACGCAATGTTAAATACAGGTGTAGTTATTATTACTGCGCTCGGAAAGATAAAAATGAAGTAGTCTACTGTATTCGGGTTTTCATTGAGTTTCACGCAAAATGTCAGTCAACGATGCAAGACTTCATTAAAGAAAGTCAATTTCGAATGGACATTTAAGTAAATAATTGTCTATTTTGATAATATCCAAGTCTAAATACTTCAGTGAGTAGAGTTGGTGAAGTTTGGATCCATATACAAATGGTTCTAAGTCATGTTACTGTTAAACAACCGACTATTTTTTTCGTGTTATTGAATGATAATTTAGATAGTAGACTAACAGAAAAATAGATCTTTACGATAAACTATAAAATACTAGTTTAAGAAGTGAATATTTTTACAAATAAAAACAGTTTTACACATTCTTCGATCCCCGGGGTGATGACCACTACTTGTTTGTCAAATAGTTTATACTGTTGATTGAATTCTATCTTAAAATAAAGCCAAGCTATTTCAAATCACTTCGCTTAGTAATCATATTGAGACGTGGCTAACTTAAAATGGCTTGACAAATATGAAACAGGTTATTACTAAGTTATCAATCATTGTATAGGTCACTTTCTAGCATATGGTTACTTAATGGCCGAATTCTTCGAACTGTAGAAATTGGATAACTTAGAATTCAAGCCGCTGGCGGCATTAATTCATTTAAATATACTAGTATACGCTGTTGATTAAAACTAAATAGCACTAAACTTATGTTGTGCATGGTTTCCTACTGACTACGTAAAAGCCACCTTCCATCTCAAGCATAGTAAAAACAAACAAATAAAGTATTCGTCAAAATTACAAATAAATCTTACTTGCATTGCTACAGGTTGATGAACAACAGGTTGATTAGTTTCCATTGAAAACAGTTATTGTTGATAAGGGAAAAAAAATTAAAATGATTTATGTTTAAGTGTGTTTTATTTTTCACTTTCCCTTTATTTCCAACACATTTCGACTTTTTATATCCTCATCAGAATGAACTGTTTTAATTCAATTTGATGATTGGTTACCATTGTTGTTGCTGTTATTGTTGTTTTAATTTAATAATCTAAAATTATGTATCAAACTTTTGATTGGATAATACAAGTAAGTAGTTAAATACTTTTGTTGATTTTACTACAGCTGAGATGAATATACTTTTGTGGTTCTAAATTCTTTGAATTAGTTAGTTTTTATCATTCAAAAGAATTCAGATAAACTATAACTTTGCATTATTCTTAATTAAATACATTCTGAATAATTATACTTTATTGATTGTGGGAATTCTACCATTGAACGTCGATCAAGTGACAATGATGGTTAATCATCCGTTGTGAGACTTGAGGGTCCTAAGTGTTCATTGTTAATGAGTTGCATACTTAGGTAAAATAACTGTTCAATCCTCTCTGGTATTTACTAGTATCAAATGACATGAATTCTTGACGAATATAAACAAGTTAACTTAATAAAAATCTATTTTCAACTGCTCAAAACTTGTTACTAAAGGTTTTCTTCGATGAAGAAAGTATTAACAGAAAAGGTAGAAATTATGACAAAATGAACAGTTTCTACCATAATTTGCATTGTTACTAATAGTATTATGAAAATTGGAAACCAAGTAAGATAAGGGGTGGGGTTGAACTTCCGTATAGCTAAGGCTTCAACAAACCTTAGTATACGTCCTAAAGCACTTTTGTACAACACCACATAAGATGATTTAATATCAGTTATGTGAACTAAGTATTTAGCTGCAGATAATGAAGATTGCTTATCCTATACTTTTATCATTCGAATTCATTTGTTTCTTGAGCTATTTGGGTATGTATTCAGCTTTTCTTACATGTAGATCACGATTTCTTCTCCCTATGTATGTATGGACGTACACCTAGTGCGGCGTATACTACGGTTTGTTGCAATTTTAGCTATACGAAATTTCCAACTCCTCCCATCTTGCGTATTCAAAAGCAAGTTGCACTATCACTCAACCTACCTTGGTAGAGTGTGATTCACATTGTTCTCTGTATTAACCTTGTTTACTTAGCTTATAATCTTAATGGTCTAGTGATCTTTTATTTTTCATATCTAAATTGCCTTAACAAGTAGTGTATATGTGGTCAGATTGTTCGTAATGTATTGTGCAATTATGCACATCACATAGTTCTGATAAACTTCGTCTTCTTTATCAAAAATTTATCAAAGCGACAAAATTGTTTTAAACTTTATTTTTAGCTTTAAACGACTAATATTGATCTGATAAATAACTCACAGTTATACTGTTCTAGTTTCAACAGATTGTCGTTAAACCATATCTCTAAATTCACAATATACATGTAATCAATTATTCATTAGTTCTGTTTTCTGTTTGAATGTAAGCGGAAGTACTGTAATCTACATTCATCTTTTGATTATCGATGTAATGAATTGATGACAATTATGTGAAACGAAGAAATTGATATCTTATACAACATGCTTATGTATGTATCCATGCAAATCTACAATGAATTCTTAGACAAACCTAATAATTAAAAGACAAGAGAATGAGGAAATCTCTTTTTTTACTTTGTTTATCCTCATGACTCTACAATAATGTAAACAGAATTTACAATAATAATAAAATCGATACAAATCAAATGATAATGCCAAACTAGCCATGATAACAACTATGATTGATTTAAATCCTAATAAAGTTGACGGAGACATTCTGGAAGGTGTAAAAACTTTTATATACTTGAGTAGTATCGTCGATAAACAAGGAGGGTCTGATGTAGTTGCAAAGGCGCGGATTGGCAAGGTAAGGGTAGCATTTTTACAAATTAAAATCATTTGGAATTCAAACCAACTGTAAATCAACATCAAAGTCAGAAATTTCAGTAGGAATATTAGGACAATTCTACTGTATGGAGCTGAAACTTGAAGAACTACCAAATGAACCCTTCAAAAAATGCAAATATCTATAAACAGCCATATGCGCAAAATACTTCGGATCAAATGGTCAGACACCATCAGCAACAACCTTCAGTAGCAGACCAACCAAAATCCAGGTGAGGGAGAATGAACAATATTTGTGAAGATGTGGAAAGTAGGTTTGAACATAAAGTTGGTTGGAGAATACTGGTCGGCGACCTATGTTCAACGTGAGGTGACAGGCACTGATTGGTTAATTGATTGACATTGTGTTCAAATAGTTTCCTCCAATGATACAATTAAATAACAACTAATCAATATTAATAGTGTAATGGGAACCAAAATGAATTCTTCAGTAAATACATAAATTAAATAATGATGAATCTAGTAACTGACTTTAAATGTTAGTATTTTTAAATTTTCAGTTTGGAAAATGATTTTGTCAGTTTTATATATACGAGATAAATATGTTCATACATACAATGCTCGTTTTGACTAAACCAAAGAAGGTTTTATAATTGACATTTTACCGACACAATTACTAAAGTCAGGTTGCCTGGATTCGCTATATCTTTTGTGCGTGCATCAATTCAGCAGCTACTGAAGTCTTAAGTAAATAGAGCATATATTCTGGTAGGTTCGAGTACCATTAGACTTTAGTAAATGAAAAGTAACTAAAACATATTAGAAGTCTTATTCTAACCCATGTGATTGACATAGGACATTGAAGTGATCTAAATAAACCTTCTCGAGTAGTTTATCAAATTACACTAACTATTCCACCTGGCTCACAAGTTCATCTTTCACATACATTTAAAGCTTATAAAATTTGAATTCATCAACCATATCTTTATATTCAAAAGACGTTTGTACAATCACTTACTCTCCCTTAACCAGTAACATAAGCCATATTTAAGTAGTTTAGAATAGGCTTGTATCATCCCGTTGATTTGTAATGGACTGAAACTGGTCAGCCTCTCTTGTCATATGTGCATCCTGAGCTGATTGCCTCGATATAGCAATAGTACACAACTTATATTTAAGTTGGATTGTGACTAGCAAGTGGAATCCAGGACGCAAGTTTTGTCCTATTTGGGATTCATCGGCTGGATGTGTCTGCATTCCACTGTTGAAGTTCACACTGGGATGAGTCTCAAATAGGACGAAACACGCATCCTGGATTCCACTTGCTAGTTACAATCCAACTTAAATATAACTTGTGTACTACCGCTACATATCTCAGTAAAGTTAAGTAGAACTTTCTAAACGGTTTCCCAGTTTTCCTTAATTTTTCAAATCATTCATCAAGTATGTTTAAACAGTCTTTTGAGTACTACGTAACTAGTATAAAAATATTTCACCGACCTTAATATTAGTATGCATGAGACTTATCACAACTTATCTTTTCTAGTATTTTTTAAATTAAAACCTGTCTTCCTCTTGTCTGTATGCATATCTGAAACACTCTATCGCTATTCATGCTTTAGTCAATAAGTTTAGTATATTCTCGTATATGGTATTATGTAATTGGTAATTTTACAACGACACGTTCTAGTTCATTCAATTAGCAATAGTGACTTCTATGTAGTAATCACCTCGACAACCACATCTTATTGTAAATCATTCATAGTTACTTACATAAACGTTTCGGTGCTTGTTATTTATAACAATGCGAAGCACCACCACTTTATTGGTATTGGTTTTGTTAATATTGTAAATAATCTACTTATATAGCTTTGATTCGAAAATTATGGGAAGGGAATTTCTTCGCCCTACAGCCTATTTGTGCAAGTGAAATGTGAGGCAATCAAGCGTTCGCTTTGAAACCTGAAGGTTTTGAACAGTCGTGGATGAGCATTTCTAGAGAGTCTCGTACTGAGACATGAAAACTATCCAGTTCTTCCTGGTACTTAATAGTTGTATAGCTCAAACCAATTTGTAATATCGAATTCATAAAAATAATACTTTTCATACAAAGCTGACGCCTAATGAAAGTTAGTTGGTTAGACGGGGTAAACATTACACTCTTATCACAATCTTTTAGTGAAGTTATGACGTAAATAACTGTTATTGTTAAGCCTAATAATGAAATTAATATCTCATAGTGATGTTCGAAGTACAAATAGCAAGTTAGCTGATTGAAGTTTTCAAATCCCACTGATAATCATCTTTTTACTGCTATGTAACCTTTTTATTGATTTAACAGCACTCGTAATCACCATGCTCACAATAAAATTCCTAGTCCTAATTTTCCTTCTACTTAAGATTGAAAATGTAAACTGATTCATAGACGGATTCATGTTTATGCTCATTCATTTAAACAATCAATATTCTAAAATGGATTGAATTCATTTTACATTTAGGTTTCGCATGAAGATAATTTATCTCGTTTCTCACTATTTACTTCTTTTAACATGACTTAAACCCTAGTTGGTGGAGTTCATCACAAGTTGATGTTTGGATGATACTATTAGATCCCAGCTAGGCGTTTGCCAACCTGAATCACCTAAGACGGAATCTAGGATGAGCACTGCTGAGGAGTTCCATACAAGAAAAAAACAGCTGTCTAGTGCTCCCTGGTTTTCAGCAGTACCATACTAATATCAGTCTTTGACAAATTCAACCAATTAAACTTAATACCAATCCTCACAAACCATGTAAAATTTAATTTAAAAAAAATTATGTTAACTGTTTGTTCAACTACCTGTGTGAACAATAATACTTAATTTTTTATCACTAATTTTTAAATTAAACTCATACAAAGAATATCAACTTCTCTTGTTGCCATAGTGAATGAAACAAGCATAACTAGGAGTAAACAAATTTCCCTGAAAAATTTTGATTTCATTTATGTTGAATCTGTTTTAATTTACTGTGGCATTTACTCACTGATGACAATGGGTGAGATCGCGAAATGACTGGCTCAGTGGTTTAAGGACTTAATACTTTCTGCGAAACCAAGAGGTTCTGGGTTTGATTCTTGGTGGGGTCGTGGACTTGCATTGCTGAAAAGCCTCATACTACGATGAAGCAGCTGTCAAGTGCTCTGTGGTTAACAATGATTGTTTAATTCAGACTAATTTGTAATATCACATTAGAATTATATGTAGATGAGTAATTCCATGTGAACCTTTTGCCATTCTTTACAAGTTGACCATTATTTATTACTACTTTTTATTGAAGAACTACAAATGGTTTGTATTAAATGACAATCAACAAGTAAAGTATAATAAAAAGTTGTCACCAACTTTCTCGTTTATCCAAAATTAAATTGAATTGCTCATCTATATTCTGGTTACTAATAAGTAGTATCAAATAATAACAATCAAAATTTAGTGTATATGATAAGGTTGAATACAATCAATCTGTATAACTTATTCCATTATGATAATTGAATTATTTGTTGATCCTACTCAGAAGTTTGGCAACCACTTGATTTTATGATGCATTTGTTTGTCTGCATCAATCTTCTCTATTCAGTTCATACAGTTTCTATTTCTAGACACCACTGCGGTTATATACATTAATCCTCGCTTACCTGTTCATTACTGTATATTTCTGTAAGTTATAGATACTTGTTTACAGTAATTTCTTTTCTTTCACAAAGATGTCAACCCATCATACACAAATAATCACTCTATCAATTAGGACTTATAGTTACATGGTTATTTAAATGGGAAATTACCGTGTTGTTATGTCATAAAATACTATTTGAAGACAGGTACTAAACTAATTTCAAGTACTGGAATAATATTCATTTATTAGGAAGAAATCGTCAAATTTAAATTTTAATAATATCTATGTGCAATCGTTAATAACTTTAAATTGAATCGTAGTTGAATATAAAGCTGTTTTAACAGGTGTTCTAAGTTTTCATATCTACAGTAAACGTTTTTCATCTATAAGGAAACTCAGGTTAATAGAAAACTATATATATATATATATATATATATATATATATATATATATATATATATATATATATATATATATATATATATATATATATATATATATATATATATAGAAGATGTTCTGTTTGTTCTGTATACTTAAAGGTTATTCAAATACTATAAAGACTGTAATCGATTTCAGAGAATTTCAGATTTATCCGTTTTTCAGCAACATATCAATGTAAATATACAAGTTTGTCTAGTTCACTGTAGTTTACGATCTGCAGTAACGTAATCAGTCAATAAACAACGAACTTAAGCTAATCGAATATTAATACTCTTTGTAATTGTAGATTGTTCACAGATCTTTTTCAAAGTACACTATACATTGATGCAGTATGAAATGTGAACACAAGAGAACACAAATAATCATATAAACAATAATAATTTTATTTAATTGTACGTTTAGTACTATATGAATTTTCGGTATACAGTGTCTCAACAAGCTACTCTTTTACCATATACACGTCTTGTCATAGCCATATTTAGCTAGAAGTTGTCAACGTAAACGACCAGTTGACCATTTACAACCTTTTTCAAAATCATCATTAAGCGCAGTCTTTTGTACAACAACATTTGTCAAATGTATGAAATGATCATCAACAGAATCAAATAATAATCGTGTATGGGAGAAGCGAGCAAATTCACACTTTCATTGAAGTGAATGGAACATAGATATGTAAATCAAATTTACGTCCACATAATAAATATGGATTAGTTATATACCATGAGACAACATAGGTTTCAGGTAATTCTCGATTCACTGAATCACCAATAATTTGTTGATCACATTTCATTTCGGTACGATTCCATGCTGCGATATTCTTTAATTTACGGAATAGAAACATTCCTTTATCCTGTGATTTAGCAACAGGTTTCATTATCCGTATGTGTTGCCAGACACGATGATGTTTTCGCTTAGATCTAACTGAATGACTCATGATAGGTAGTAAACTTTTATAAAGGTGTGAGAGTACACAATGCGATTTTGGGACATGATTGAGCAATTAAAACAAAACAGAAATCGAAAAGTAATGTGTTAAGATTTCGGTAGAAAGTGGTAACCCAAGATTTCAAGCATGTCCCCCAAGGCAATGAATGAACATTAAGCACCATAGTAACTGTTAATGAATAAAAGTACAATTCATATTATATACATATAGGTCAATAAATCGAAAAGTCGGTGTTGAAAACTTGTTATTTCTAATCATAATGTTCATAATAACGTGTTATAAAAACTATCGATTCATTGAAAACAAACAAGATTGCTTTATGACATGACAATGTTAGTGGAAAGGTTCAAGTCAACTAGCTACTTATAGTTGGTTTGATGTAAACTTATTGATTATTCCTTTTTACAATCAACATAATGAATCCTACATTGAGTTCTAATCTAAATTTATTTTGAATAAAGTGAATAGATTCCAAGTTAACATATTTTACATTATTGTAACCTAGTACTAATAAAGCGGTACATAATAAAATGTCTTAACGAAGATTAATACTAACAATAGTCATTCATTGTATAATTCGATTTCCACCTCGTCAATAAAACTAAACAATCCACTACTACTGAAGAGTTATACAGTAGAACAAAAGAACCGTTTATTGATGCCTGATTTTTAATGTTACCCTACTAATATCAATCCATGACGAATTCAATCAACAAAACTTAAAACCTAACTCAATAAAACCATCTCAATTCACTTTCATTGAAATATTTTGTCCATTCCCACGTTCTTTACTATGTAATTAGTCAATTTTATATCAGAATGTTCCTTATTTATCCCTCTATAATTTATGACCTTCAATTTCTATTCACTTTATACACCACTCCTTTCATTATTCATTTGCTATTGTCATCAGAAACCATATTAGTACTTGTTATAATAAACTTTGATATATCACTGTTACTTGATTGGATTATTATTATTATTATTATTATTATTATTATTATTATTATTATTGTTATCAATGATATGTAAACATATCAGTGTAGAGTCTTGATGAAAAACTAAGAGAAGATGAAAATTTCTTCATTTGATTGTTGCTTTCATTAAATGTTGTAATGGGATCATTCAAGTTATAATCTGTGACAGTATGTACCCATGATTTCACCAGGAGAATCAAAAACTGAGTCTTCAGGTCAGTGACCGTTTAACTTCATGTAGCAGCTAGGTGGCTTATACTGAAAGAATTGATATTTTCGTTAGTTTTTTACACAACTCGACGATCATTCAATGCCATCCAGTGGATGCGGAAGAGTCTAGAGGGATCTTTGCCACAGAACTGTACCATACCAGGAAAAAAGAACTGTCTAGTGTTCCCTGGTTCTTAATAAACCAAATCTAGCGAATAGTGTACACGTTACCTCGATTTTCAGATATTTATGTTATAGTTTTCAATTGATACTCTTGTTTACAGTGGACAGGCGCGTGAACAGGGATTGTACATATATATATATATATATATATATATATATAATCAAGTATATATGTGTATCAGTCCAGCAATCTTCACAAACCATCTCAATTTATTTTCAATGAAAATACTAATGAGAACTATGTTACACTTTACAAGTTTATTTTCTATTATTAATCAGCATTTCATGTTTTATTGCCTTTTATTATAAATGAGAAATTTGTTCATGATAATTTTCTACATTTATTCCAGTTATCGGTCTTCATAGTGATATATAGTTAAGTCTGATAATTATGGAACATTGAAATGTTGGTTAGATAATTGACTGGTGACTGAGTGACTGAGTATCTCTTAATTATGACTGAGTAGTCGTAAGGAATGAAAGTTCGCTTCGATACTTTCTCATCTTGATCTGTAATAAGAAGGACTCTTGATTCTGAGATAATCATTCCAGCAAAGTAGATTTATATTATTATTTAGTATTACTACTACTGTGTATACAACTACTTGTGTATATATATAAGCCAGGACCATATATCGACCTAATTACAACAATAACGCATATACAAAGTAAAAACATCATTGACAAGAAACCTGGTTAGCATTTTTTTTATAAAGGTTGTTGTTTTGCGGGATGGGGTTGCTAACTGCATGTCCAACCCTCCTCCTTTATCCGGGCTTGGGACAGGAAGCAATCCTAACGGGGTTCAGTTGATTGATTTGACAGGAAAACTAAGTTAGCCAATCCACAATTAAGTAGCTCTACTACATGTGAGAAAATTTCTACGGTAACAGTTTATTTGGGGCTTACAAAGTAAGGTGGTAAATTTAGTAAAATATTGAATTACTATAAAAAGTATATTTAATACACTTTTAATTAAGAATATGAAAGACAGTCATCCACCTTTATTTACCCATGATAACATGTAGTCTATTTAACTTTATAATTATTCACACTTAAACATTTGAAATGAAACCTTGGTAACACTCAGATTTACAAAATATGTGCCAAAATGCTAAACAAAAATCATGAAGGTAGATTCTAGTGAAGATCTTTAGTTGGTGTACGCTGCTTAGTTACTTAAATCATTTCCTAATTATCAATTTATGTTTACTATTGGTAGTTAATTATATCTTTTATCTAATAAGATCAAAGAATTCTACGTTATAGGGCTAAAGTAAGAAAAAGTTAGTCAAGTGCAAACAGAACATAATGACAGACATCTTATGAGTATAGGATATTCCTTATGAAATGAAATCATTGTTAAGAGTAATTTACAAACTGTTGATAGTAGTGAATTTTCGCCTTCTTTACAATTAAAATAATTTAACGATTATGTAATAAATTATCACTGTTTATGTAATCATATCAATCTTGTAATCCTTGCAATGTCTGACTACGTATACACATTATATGTTCATTCTGTTTTACACTATGTTATGAAATAATACGATTGTATGTCTAGTTACTGTATATCATTTAAAAATTTTCGGTTTTATAAGCACACATTTTTTGTGTTGAATCGATTTCAAGATTCATGGTTTCTCTAAAGTTTCATAACTACGCTGTAACAAATGAATGTACCGTTAGAAAATTTAGTTCATGATATGGTTACACTAATATCATATATATATATATATATATATATATATATATATATATATATATATATATGATGTACATTAGCTAGACAAACAATCATATTATTCCCAATTTTATTCAAAAGTAATTGTTGTCAACTCCGCCCGCAGATCTTCTAGGGTTGTTGCCGGTCCCAAACCCGGGTAAAGGAGGAGAGTCGGGCATAGGGCTAGCACCCTTATCCCGTAAAACACAAGTTTGCTAAAAAACGCTAAGCAGATTAAACAAACTTAACCATTTAAACTCTGCCCTGGAAGTGGAAGGAATCTATATGACACTTCATGATGAAAGCCGAGATTCTTCGGAAGTCAACATCAATTGGAATCCTTACGACGGACTACAGTGCAAAATTGTGCATGGAGGACAGCTAACAGATGCATTCTCAGTAAGAACCGGTGTCAGACAAGGCTGTCTGCTCTCGCCTTTCTTCTTCCTTCTAGTGGTCGATTGGATCATGAAAACCTCTACATCTGGGGAGAAGCACAGAATTCAATTGACAAGTAGGATGCAACTCGATGATCTGGACTTCGCAAGTGATCTAACACATCTGTCCCATACACAACAGCAAACGCAAGTAAAGACAACCAATGTAGCAGCAACCTCAGCATCAATAGGCCTGAACATACATAAGGGAAAGAGCGAGATCCTCAAATTCAACACCGAGAACACCGACCTAATTGAACATGATGGTGAAACTCTAGAAGAAGTCGATACCTTTACATACTTGGGGAGCATCATCGATGAACAAGGAGGATCCGATGCAGATGTAAGGGCAAGGATTGGCAAAGCAAGGGCAGCATTCCTACAATTGAAAAATATATGGGACTACAAGCAACTGTCTATCAACCTCAAAGTTAGACTCTTCAACTCGAACGTCAAGTCAGTTCTTCTGTATGGAGCTGAAACGTGAAAAACTACTGCAAACATCCTCAGGAGAGTACAAGCATTTATCAACAACTGTCTACGCAAAATATTGAATGTCTGTTGGTCGGAAACCATCAGCAACAGCCTACTTTGGAAGACAACAAACCAACTTCCAGCTGAAGAGGAAATCAGGAAACGACGTTAGAAATGGATCGGACATACATTGCGGAAATCATCAGAGTGTATCACGCGACAAGCACCAACTTGGAATCCTGTTGGAAAACGGAAAAGTGGAAGGTCGAAGAACACCCTGCGTCGAGAACTGGGAGCAGACATTAAAAAGATAACCAGTAACTGGAGACAGTTGGAAAGGATTGCTTAGTACAGAGTTGAATGGAGAATATTGGTGAGCGGCCTATGCTCCTCCGAGAGGGGTAGCAGGCGTAAGTAAGTGAGTAAGTAAGTAAGTAAGTAATTGTCGTCAGGTTAGTTTACGTTATAAAGTAAATATATTAACTGTTTTACCAATTTGATTAGTCGTACCAAGCTTATTGGTGGGTTATTAAAACACCTTAGTAATTAATGAAGACTGAATACTGTTTTTTCACCAATGCAGTTTGCGAATCGAGTCCATTCCGAATGTTTGCAAATAATCAAATGTAAGTAGTCTTGAACTAAATCAACTGAGAGTCAAATAAAGTATCATACTCCATTTCTGGGCAGCCATGAAAGTACAATATGAATATTTTTGTAACTGCATTACTCTATTTTGGATCATTTCACTTCATTTTTTTAAGTATTTCAGTAAATCGATTTGTATTATTGCTCATAATTCTTAACTACAGAACAGTCAGATACATTAGTTAGTATTAAAATTGTGGCAAAACATTATTTGTAAGACGACCGAAAATTGTGTTTGACGCCTAATATGAGAACTAAAGTTCTAATTGGTAATTATCCTTAGAGCACTTATTCTGGCATGTAACACTTGGACTTCACGTTAACATACCCGTAATCAAATGAGCGTAAATTAAGAAGTCGTTATACTAGATATATGATATTATGCTCGGGACCAGATGAATCTAAGAAACAAACAAGTTCAAGTAAATAGACAGAAAGAGAAGAAGTTCAATCTTACATTCACAAACAAATCTAAGTTAGATAGTCCATGATAGCTTGGAGCTGACAATAAACAGCTATTTTGTTCTGGTGGAGAGTTCTTCAGCAGTGTATGTACACTACTCCCCTGGGAAATCCAACCCAAGACCAACAATTTTGGGGAAAACTTACAACTAGTAGACCACTAAGCCACTACCCAACGGTTAACTTTTGTAGTCTCTGTCAAGCTGAGATAACAACTTCGTCTATTTTCATTAGATGGGTAATTGCCTCATAACCAACATGGTTGAACTTCACTGGTCACATGTTTCCATTAGAGCTAATGGAATCACCTGCATATGTGACCAGTGAATTTCAATCATGTTGAGTGGTAGGCTGATACTCACCGATAGCAGAGAATGAGGTTGCTCAACTATATTATGATTTGACTAAAGTTAGGTAATGGCTCAGTTGTATAATGGTTTAGCTATCTCAAGAAAGTATGAAAGTCCTGGACTCGATTCCCTGACAAGGTCGTGTATAGAGGCTGATGAAGTATCCTATACTCGGACAAAACGTCTGTTCAGTGCTAGTCTAACTCAGATTAATTCGTGATGCTAAATTCAAATTCGACAATCTCTACAACACCCAAATGGAATGATTATATTCTTGAAAAATATTCAAAGCAAGGGAAGTCTATAAAATGCAGTGGTACTTTGTGATATTAACAAAAAACTGAATCACAGGATTTTCATGGAATATTTGGCCTCTATTCATTAAAATTATCTGTCATTTGCATTACTGTGTTCCAATGAATATAACTTGAAACAAGCTTAACTTTATGAATCTGTCATGAAAGACACCATTGTAATTCTATTAGATTTTAAAAGCTCTTAAATGTGTCTGCTTAAGCATCATTGAAGCTAAAGCACACTATTTCTATTCGCCAGTTTAAAGTCACTTCTATTTTTTGTGCACAATTGGACAGTATGCGTATCTTTTGATCGATGCTGTTAAAGACTGAATTTTCTATATGTGCATTTTAAACTGATAGTCAACATTGTGTTGATTCACAAGTAAGTTTAAAGTTGAATTGAAGTTGACAAGCAGAATGCAGTACTAGTGTTTTGTTCTTAATAAAATTAGTCAGTTAGATGTTACTAAATCCCTTGCATGAACATCAAAACTAGAACGTAAAATACATCTGGCTGGTGAGTCACAAATAGAACGAAACAAAAGTTATAGATTCCATTTATCAACTACAGTTCAATTTTGTTTCACCTATGTTTGAATATTTGTCTGAGCTCCTGAACATTTTATTTGCTCAATATTCTAAGTGAATATGGATAGATAAGTTAGATTTACTTATCAGCGTAATGCACTAGTCTGGCTTATCATACTAAATCCATTAGCATGACTGAACCAAATCATAATACCTAACTTTGTTCCTGCCTTTTTTAAAATATGCAATGTACATCAACTAGTTCAGTCCGAGAAGACATACAAGTATCTTTTACTGATAAAGTAGAAAGATGTGAACATATTTCTAGCTTTTCTTATTAAATACATGTAACATGTAATTGAAAATGTTATATTACGTAACAAGGAAATAATCAGACGAGATAAAGCAATTAATAAGTTATGTAAACTCTAAATTACAAGGAATTCTAAAGAATCCTAGTAACAACTGTAATAACACTTAGCAACTATGTTGAACATGTTAAATTTACCTAAGTGAGCATCAAATTAATCGACCATAAAAGAAATCACTCTTAAGTAATAATAATAATGATGAAAACATTTACAAAATATCGTTCACATTTACATACTACTTGTAGTCTACTTATAACATTTTTACGTGATCAACTTAGTTTCATGAAGAAAAAAGAACGTAGTCTCAAGGGAAAACTATAAATTGTATTCAAATGAAAAAAATGATGAAGTGAAGTACATGGTTCTTCAGTATCTATGACCGCTTGCTTTATTTATATTAACCACCTAATCTCAAGTTTATTAAAAGTAAGTAGATAATGTGAAATGAAAGATATTTTGTGTCTTTAAGAGAAGTGATCAATATATCTGAACATCTATACTCAATTCTGTGTCAAATCATCTGATATTTTTAACTATTAATTTAACGTACGTTACTGAACTTACTTGGAAACTATAACTTGTCAGCATAGTTATTGACATAACTGACTGACATCTTTGAAAGAAAAAAACTGAACAATTATTTCTTATTTAAGTTGGATTGTGACTGGCAAATGGAATCCAGGACGTGCAATTCGTCCTACTTGGGACTCATCGGCTATATGTACCTGCATCCCAATGTTGATGTTTACACTGGGATTCGAGCTCAGTCCGCTGCAGGCCGAAGACTACCTCGTTCACCATTAGGCTACTGTGTTCAGACAGTCACAAATTAACGGAAAAATACAAACTTATTCTAATTACATATATATCCGTTGCACAAGTGTGACTGTTTGGACACAGTAGCCTAGTGGTGAACACAGTGGCGTATGGTCCGAAACGGACTGAGTTTTAATTCCAGTGTGAACATCAACATTGGAATGCAGGTACATCCAGCCGACGAGTCTCAAATAGGACGAAACCTGCGTCCTGGATTCCACTCGCTAGTCACAATTCAACTTATATATTACTTGTGTACTATTGCTATATCGCGGCAGTCCACTCAAGATGCACATATGACAACAGAAGCTGACCAGTTTTAGTCCATTACGAATCAATCGGAAGACAAGCTTATTCTTATTACTCCATATATTTTATAAATAAGTATTACAATCAGTCAGTGAATTCCCAATTAAGCTAAAGTATTTGCATAACTGTTCAATTTATCAGCAATGTCTAATCATATTTACATTTGTTACCTGTTATCTAAAATCAATGAAAACATCGCTTGAATATATGTGACTGACAAAGTTCTCGAAGAAATTACAATATATTTGTAGCTTACATAGTTCAGTTATAAGAGTGTGAATTTATAAAACTGTCTGATTTATGATCGAATTCACGATTGTTCAGATACTCCTTACTGCTAACAACTGCAGAATAGTATGTAAGCAAAATGAAAAAAAGGATTTAATGTCGACTGCTCATAAAACATCTATCAAAACATTGAACTTGTAACATCGATTCGCTTAAACAAGCGGTCACATTGTAATGTTGTTGATAAAATTTCATCAGCACTGTATGTGACTAGGCAAATATTACATTGGACGCTGCTGAAGTGTGCATGTATTAATGTCTGATGCCTAATTCTGAGAGAAAATTTTAACAGTTAATAAAGATGATAGTAAAGAAGGTATTTCAAATATTTCATACATTTTGTCAACAAATACTTATTGTGATCATTATAATTACCTTAATTCTACTCCAATGAATAACAACTAAATGTTTTTTAATATCATCTTTGTAATTGATATCACGAGTCCACTGGAGTTAAACAATCATCGGAAATCAGGAACTGACAATGAATACTTCTTTCATCCTATCATGGGATTCTTCAGGAGTACACAATCAAGACCGCTTTATGGAATATAGCCACCGACCATCAGAATAAGAGGTAAATATTCGACCGTTAGACTACTGAATCGGAATCCAGTAATCGCTATTTCGAACTTCAGTCAACCTATGATTATTTGTGTAACCTCATTGATTCGTATGTAATGTTTCCTGGTTTTCAATGGTTATTTAACGAAGATCAATTCGTGATATTAACCTTAAATTCCACAATCTCTAAACCAGTCAATTACAGTCATCATTCCAACATGATAGCTGCCTATCTTTATTTCCACTGCTGATTGAATTTTGAACCTTCTGGCTTCTCGACAAACTCTTAAATTAAAAACCACTGAGCCTGTATCCAGTTGTTGATAGCAATCATTACATCACCGAATTACAGTCGAATAGGTCTCACTAGTGATTAACTTCAAAAAGTAAATCCAGAAGTCTAGTCAGAATGCAAAACAGGTGAAGTTCAATGATTTCTGGAGTAAGATAACTAATAATAATCGTAATGGATTAGATTACATAATATCTCGTGAATTGACTGAAGTTAAAAATTTTGACTATTAGATATCGGATCTGTTGTCTGTGCGTTAATGAGTTCACTGAGGAGCATGAAGTTCTTCGAATCGATCCCTATCAGGGATAACTGTCCACTCTACTATGATACCCCTCCATCATACTAGACCAAACTGGTCACTCACTGATTTCTGCTTTCTTAATAACTGTCGAACACATATCAGTTGGTGATCTCGAATCCGAATATACACATTATTCCTTTAAGGTAAACCTACCTGTTTTAAAATTGGAGACTACTTTCATGATAAATTTCCACTTAAGACTATACACATTTAAAGCAAATCATGAATATTCGATAATTGTTTCAGTTATTCATCTGTTTCACTATTCGTCATTTAATGAAATTAGTTAAATTCACGCCTACCTTACTAGGAAATAATTTATATAAATTGTTTCCACAAATACGTATATACACACACAGACCCCTTCACCTTATTCCTGCCGTTATCTTAATTAGAAAGTAGTCACGGTTACAAAATTCAACGATCTCTGTATATTATAATACACAAGGTGGCGGGGGGGGGGAAACAGAATGTTCAGTATTTTGTTTTCTTTACAAAGTATACACCACTTCACCCTACTTTATACATAACTACTAAATAAGGCTTAACTATATGTAAATATCAGTAAATATATATCAACCTTCTACATATAGTTAAAGTAGTGTGATGTTACAATATCTCAAAGTGATCAGTACAAAACAATGAATGTTCTTCTTCTCCATGAAAATAAAATGGGCTAAAGTTCAATAGATAATAAACGCTGTCTTAATAAACATAAATTATCCAAAAATGATCCATAAAATTGATCATTATCTATCTACAATTGGATCATTATTCAATAGTAATTCAATAGAACTATTAAGAAATACAAATCAATTAGCATCAAGATCACATCACATTGAAAGTGAGTATTATGTAATTTTTTTTATACTTTTTTATTTCGTATGTGTAATATGTCCAATATTTCCAAGTTTTAATATGATACTTAGTGAGTACAAAGGACAGAATACCACCCAACTTCAAAACATTCAAAGGGATTAGAAGACGAAGTTTTTCAGAACTATATGATGTATATTGGTTAAAATACACATTTTGAACAATCTGAACATACATGATCATGTTAAGGACAACTGCTGACTAGTGTACATATGGTAAATGTAGCTGCAGATTTAATTGATGAGATTTTTCTTTACAGTCGGTGTGTATTGACGATATCTAAGCTATTTATGAAAAAAAGTCGTTGGTGCTAATAGTATATTAAGTAAACTGAGTAGTTTTCTGTGAAGAAGAATGGGAGAACCAACTACCTTCCCTAAATATATTGATCAGTCGGAGAGAGAATAACTCAATCAAACATTCCATCTGCAATACATCTACATGACCTGAATAGTATCTGAACTATTATAGTTATTGTTCAGTACAGCATAAACATGGCTTATTAAAAGGTTTATTCAATAGGATTAATCGTATTTACCTGTGTGACACTACTGAATTAAATGAAAATCTGTTAATCGAAACACTGATGTTGAATAAATACCCATTAATGTTTGTAAACTGTTGGAATATAATATGTTGGAATAATATGTTGAAACCTGCTATACTGCTTGCGTCTGAGAAACCTGTCTATATCACCATATCATTCATAGGTGACTCAAACAGCGTTATGTTAAAACGTAGGCCTGAAATCAAAAGAACATACTATTCAGCTGACATCATTTTAATTGAAAAGTTCAGAGCTATGATTATTAACTAGCCCAAACAACACTTTGACGATTGAGTCACATTTCATTGTGTCTATCACTTTGCTTTTATGTGTAGTAATACATATACATAAAGAGTACTAATCGTGTGTGTAAAGGCAGCTGAACTTAAATGGCTTTAAAAACAAATAAACTCTAGTGATAACATGAGCAAAGGGTAACGACTATCATTCTCTTTTCTA
This sequence comes from Schistosoma japonicum, assembly GCA_025215515.1. NCBI lineage: Eukaryota > Metazoa > Platyhelminthes > Trematoda > Strigeidida > Schistosomatidae > Schistosoma > Schistosoma japonicum. Next base: position 3,069,396 of record CM046068.1, read on the forward strand.
AACATTTATTTGAGACATGTCATAAAGTTGATTCTAAGTCATCCTTTGTAGTGTTCTGTAAGAGTGGTTTGGGGTGTATGATATGCATAAATGAAACTATAAATATAGGAGATTGTAACGCCCACCACCTCACATTGTGTGTTCGGAAACAATTTGTACTTGCAATAAACCTACCCTGGTAAATTTAAGTTGGATTGTGACTGGCAAGTGGAATTCAGGACGTGTGTTTCATCCTATTTGGGACTCATCGGTTGGATGTATCTGTATTCCAATGATAATGTTCACACTGGGATTCGTACTCAGTCCGTTTCGTGCCAAACGCCACCATGTTCAGCACTAGACTACCGTGATAAAATTTATATTACATCCAGAGTAGGGTGTGATTAATAATACATCACATAGTTCTGATAAACTTCGTCTTCTTATCTCATTACCAAAAGTTTTAGAGATTGTTAAATTTAATATAATAAATTAATCATGGATAGACAGTGACTAGTAACTCAATATCAATCAATAGCTATTCCACCCTAGTAACAGACTCCTTAGTATCAGGGATCGAGCCGATGATGTACGCAGGTCTTTATAAACTCTTAACTCTGAAACAACTGAGTCAACATCCAATGGTTAATATTTATTATAATAATATAATGATGAAGATAAGTACAGAATATTAATCGGTTTAAAGATATATTGAAGTTGTTAATGAGATAATGTTATATTAATTGTTAAGACCTTAACTATTAATAATTTTAACTGAAAGTTTAATTGTAAGTTGTTGAAAATTGCCAGTGATGAGATTTTGACTAAATGTATAATCAAATTGAGATAGTATGTGCAGATTGACATTAAATTTAGTGAATTGAATTTGTCACAGTTTGATGTTGGCAGGGTACCATTGAAAACCAGGACAGGTGTCTCGCCTAATACGCGACACCTCAGCAGTGCGCACCCTAGATTCCGCTCCTGGGGCTTCAGACTAGCGTACTCTTAACCCTGTGCACCACTTAGTAGGTATCCGACTGCAGGATCCCCACTTCCATCGATTTGTGATATATAGAGTGACGATTATCCATTATCATTGATGATGACTGTTTCACTCCCGAGAATCAAGTCGAAACCAAGGTTGTACACTGTTGAGGAGTGTCACACTAGGACGAAACAATTGTCCAATGCTCCCTGGTTTTCAGTGGTACCCTGCAAACATCAGCCTGTGACAAATTTAATCAGTCTAAACATGTAATCATAGGTGATGGTATGTTAATCATGTAATTATTATTATGTCAAGTAATCACGAATGTAAACAGCTGCCTATGATAAATAATGCGAAATAACTGAAGTCCACAACAATTTACATCATCACAAACGTTTAGAAATAGTCAATATGAGATCATATCCAGGATATTTTCATCAGCAAGGAAATCAAGATGATATGTTTGCGTTGAGGAAACTAAGACAGTGCAGCACATGAAGATTATAATAAAGTTTCATAAATAATCATTTACAACAAAAGAAAAGAAGACAAAATTAGACTCCCCAGGATAATAACAAGAGTATTCTAAGAGTAATGAAATGATTAGACAGATATGGAGCTTATTTAAGCATTGATTGCGAAGATTCAAGGCACATAATAATTAAGTCAGGCGATTGAAATATCAACATAAAGTGAAGTTGATAAAAAGTATTTACATATATTAGATCTTTATAATTTCACGAGTGAAACGTTCATTATTACAGCAATGAACTCACATAATCAATTATATGGCATCACAATAACTATCTGTTTAACCTAAATTCATATGATGATTACGCATAAATATATTTTCTAAATTAGAATAAGCTTGTATCTTGTAATGGACTGAAACTGGTCAGCTTCTGTTGCCATATGTGCATCTTGAGTGGATTGACTCGATTATCGATAGTTTACAAGCAATATATAAGTTGGATTGTGACTGGCAAGTGGAATTCATGAGGCGCGTTTTGTCCCATTTGGGATGATAAGTCGCTATATTGAGGCAATCCGCTCAGGATGCACATATGGCAACAGAGGCTGACCATTTTTAGCCCATTACGAATCAACGAGAAGATA
>CM046068.1:3076481-3116982 GCA_025215515.1 Schistosoma japonicum
CTTTTGGCTTAACAACGTCTTTACCTCTCTGCTAAAGTGCACTGATTCGTCATCCACTGCTTCAGTTAACGCTCGTCTCACCGTCCTAAGCGTTGGGTCTGCTTTCTGGCAACGAAGTAGTCTTTCTAGGTCTGTTTGCACTCTGTTGACTCCACAGGCTACTTCCGGTAAGCTAGCGTCCTCACACGGTCTTGACAGGTAGTCAGCTATTACGTTTCGGCTTCCTGGTATGTGACCAATCGTGAAATCATATTCTTGCAGGCGTAGTGTCCATCGTGACAATTTTCCTCGGGGGTCTCTTGCTGTCTTCAACCACTGTAATGGCTTGTGGTCGGTCTCGATGTGAAATGGCTGGCCTAGCAGATACGGTCTCCACTTATCTACTGCCCAAACGATCGCTAGACACTCTTTCTCGATGGTCGAGTACTTCTGTTCCGTTGGTGTTAAAACGCGGCTGGCATATTCCACTACGCCGTCATCCTGCCGAAGTACTGCACCAATGCCAAAATCACTAGCATCTGTGGCCACTGTGAACTGTTTTCCACGGACCGGAAGTCTCAATGTCATCTGCTTTGCGTTTAATAGCTGCTTGATCCGATCAAAGGTTCTCTGAGCCTCCTCTGTCCATATAAATTTTCCACTGCTCAGTAGTTTATATAGTGGTGCGGCGATCTCATTAAAGTTCTTTATAAAGAGGCTGTAGAATGCTGCTCTTCCTATAAACTGCCTGAGTTTCCTTTTCGAAGTGGGTGCCGTTATGTTCTGGATCGTCAAAATTTTCTCGGGTAATGGCTTCATTTCACAATCTCCTACTTTATACCCCAGCAGTGTGACATTACATTTGGCTATCTGTGACTTCTTCTTATTGATGCGCAACCCAAACTCCTCGATTCGTTTGAGTACTGCTTCTAGATGTCTTGCGTGATCTCTCTCTGTTTTACTGTAAACCACCAAATCGTCCCCGTACACCTCCACATTCTCAAGATTTCGTAACAATAAGTTCATTAATCTTCTAAATGTGAATGGCGCTCCCGCCAGCCCAAATGGCATTCTTCCAAACTGGTACTGTTTGTGACCCACAGTGAAGGCTGTCTTGTACCTGTCATCCGCTTTTATCGGTAGCTGCCAATACCCTGACCTGAGGTCCAGTACAGTAAACAACTTTGCTTGTTGTAAACGATCCAGGGTTTCGGCTACAGTTGGCATTGGGCATGGCTTCAACTCAGTTATGCTGTTTAGCTCTCTGAAATCGACGCAGAATCTGTATTTTCCATTGGATTTCTTTACTAGCAGCACAGGTGAGTTGTAACGGCTATCAGCCTCTTCAATTATTCCGTCCCGCAACATCTCTTCCACTTGCCGATTTACTTCCGTCTCTAGATGAACTGGTATTCGGCGTGTGTGGAATGTTGTCTTCTTACGACTGTTTACGGGGATTTCATGCGTCACCTTATCGCAATAACCATAGGCCTCTCCGTCGTCAGTGAACAGACTTCCGTACTTTGCTATTACCTTATTGATATTTTCTATGTTCACTTGCGGTAGGATCGCGGCTTGTGTCTTAGCTATCTGGCTGTTCTCATGTATGCTAAAATGCCCGTACTTAGTATTTACTGTCTTGTTCTTTGTGTCGATGACCGCCTCCACCTCTCTAAGGAAGTCTGCGCCCAGTATTGTTTGCTGTATGTCTTTAGTTACTATAAATGGATATCGTACGATGCGATCTCCGACTTCGACACAACAGTCTGACACTCCTAAAATTTTCAGTGCATGCCCGCTCACTGTTTGTACTGCAAGTGAACACGCCCTGATCTCCCGACACAATCCTACATCTATTAAGGATATAGCCGCGCCTGTATCAACTAGACAAACCAGTACTCTTCCATTTATACGAACTCTTGTATACAACGCACCCTTGTTAACCAACCCCACAACCCGGAAAGACGTTTCAAAAAGAGAAGGCTGTGTATAACGTTCAACATGTCTAAATCGTCGTTTCCCCGGGCAGTTTCTTCTGTAATGTCCAAACTCTCCACACTGAAAGCACCTACTTCCCCTTTCCGCACGGATTCGCACCGCCGCGACTTTCTCCTCCAGCTCGGCGATCCGTTTCTCCATAGGCGCCGTTCTGCTGTCTTCGGTTAACGAAGATACCGAAGTGCTCACTAGCTGTCTGCACATTCGAGCCATCTCCATCACGTTCAATGGCTGCACGGCATGCTCCAGTCGAAGCTGCCTTGCTACGTCACCAGGGACACACTCCAAGAACTGGAATGCCAGGAGCTGCTGTCTCGATTCTTCGTCCAACGATGGCAAACCGCGACGCAGCAAACTCGTCAGATTGGTGGCCAACACCGTCGGATCGCCATCCGGTCCTGACGCACGGCCCTAAACTTCTGCAGCGCCAACTCCCGATCTGCTGGACTGTCGAATTCAGACACCAACCTGGCCACCACCTCCTCCCACGTAGCCCCGCCGTCAGCCAGCTCCACGTCGTCCAGCACCGCCTTCGCGCGACCCCGCAGCAGGGTACCGAGGACCGTCACCTTCGCCTCCTGTCTTCGTACGCCAACCAGCTCTGCGACGGCTTCGAATTGTCGAAGGAATGCCCCGAAGTCTCCGTCCTCGAACTCCTGTGGCCACGGAATCTTCATCTCGTACCGAGGCAGCGACACCAATTGTGAAGAACAACAATTGGGTAAGCAATATTTATTTGGCGATAACAGAGTAGGTCAATAAATAATACATACCATACTTTCAAGCATTAATTTGCACATCCTCTGCGTGGTCTGCACTGTATCGTTTCTCAGCCTGCTTCTCTTAGTTGTTCTCGATTGTCCTCTGTGTTTCAATCCTGTTTCACTTCTTGTCCTCTCGCAACTCGTCTTGTCTGCTGTTTACTGATTCTTCCCAATTTACTTTGACGCTCTGCTACCTACTACTTATTGATGACTTATAAGTAGTATCCACCACAATAGTACATCAATAGGGTTATTTTCAGTTACATGAAGAACACACACTAATCAATTAAACTGATCTTTATTCTTTCCCCTGTCTACTACTTACGATAAATATAATCAATTTGAGGTTGATTAGAGTTTACTATATCCAAATGGCAAACATTTAATGAACAACAGATAGGTCTGATTCGAGAATTTAGTCGAAGTGCATAATTCTTTGTTGTTTTTGTTGTTGGTATTTTGACGAAATTAGCAAAATTACCACCTTTGTAGTCTAATGAATGTTGGGAAAATTTCTTCATGTCCACCTAATCCTCTCTCCCTCCTACTACGCACACACGTACTTACATACATAATCAAACATACGTCCATAATGACTGATACAAATGAATAGTAAACAGCTTGTTAAGTAATGCAACACAAAAAAGAGACCAAAATAAAATGAGTTGCATAAAATACCTCCGATTGAAATGTGGTACATACATTATATCAAAATTATTTCTTTCATTAATTCAAACGTGATTCAAGTTTGAAGTTTGTTTAGTAAAACAACAGTTTATTTTAATTATAAACATTTATTAGTTGATTCTTTGCTGAATAATATATATGATAACTTAAATATTCATTTATTATGCAACTTGTTCAATGATGATGATGATGATGATAATGATGATGATGATGATGATGATGATGATGATGATGATGATGATGATGATGATGATGATGATGATGATGATGATGATGATGATGATGATGATGATGATGATGATGATGATGATGATGATGATGATAATCAAAAGACAGATTCTAGAGGCCACATCTGGCTCTAACTTAGGTATTAAATATATGGATTATGTCTGTTTACATGACAGATTTAGATGCATTTAGTAAGATGGAAATATAAATTCAGTTCATCAACTTATATTCATAGCAACAATGATGGATAAAGAGAATCGTCGTGCCTATATGAAAGTACAATAGTGAATGATTAACACTTATATTAGTCAATGATACTTATAAATATCTAAATAGTAACCTCAACTCATAAAGTATTCTACCAAAGGAATATAAGTATTCTCTAGTTGAGAAGCCAGATAAAGGTTCAGACTTAGTACCAATGAATTTTTCTATTAGTTATAAATAGAAATATCAGAAATTAATAACTAAAAATCAATGTGATCGATTGCTATAACTGAGTAGAAAATGAACAGTTGGTTGAAAATAATAAAATATATAAGTTTTGTCGTATTATGGTACTCTTCAGCAATGCGCGTCCATGACCCTCCATCATCAGAAAATCGAGTTCAGGACCCTATAACCTCGTAGCAGATGCTTAACGGTTAGACTACTGAGTCAAATTTTAAAGGTTGACTTTGTCGAATTACTCAATTTGTGATACACTCGGGTGAATTTATCCATTGCCATCAGTGGGTAATTATCATACACACAACGTGGCTGAACTCCTTTGGCCGTCATTAATTGAACCAGAATAAGTATTAGCCATTAGAAGCTTGCTCAGCGGTCAATTAATTAGGCGTTTGATGCGAAATCTGTAAGTTCTAGGCTGAATTTCGTGGTAGGACCTTGAATGTTCAATTCTGATGTGTCCCGACATAGGACGAGGAGGCTTTCCAGTACCAGTTCCTAGCCAGTTAGTGATATCAAGTTAGCATTACGTAATCTCCACAACACCAAATTACAAGCATTTTGATATAGTGAAGTTTACAAGGCATATAATACTTAGATTCATTGGTTTACCTGTCATACAAATCGACAATTTGAATTATTTTTCTTATCATACTAACGTAAAATGTTAAACTTCACAAGACAATACAGTTAATCATAGGTTGGAACATCCTTTGATTAGAAAAGATAAATTTATGATACTGCTGAACGTTTGATCTGTATTTACCAACATTTTACTGTTAGAAACAGTAATTTATACGAAAATACAGCGATCAGTGTAGAAACTGGAATTCCTTTTTTTGTAGTATCGGGATTAATTTTTAGATGTATGATAAAAGTTCACTTTCAATTTAACAGCAAATACTATGGACAATCAGATGATGTAGCTATGCGGTCACCACTGGAACATTTGCTCGTTTGCAGTTTCTTTGTTAAATAAGATAATAAATCATTAAAAAAACGATTACCCAAGTGAAATTTTCCTGCTGCTACAGTGATGATATCTTTAACAGTATTGAATAGTAGAAGGGATAAAGATCTTATTCAGTACATTTAACAATATTTATCTATCAACTACGTTTACTCCAGATGATGAACAAAATAACAGTACCTCGTTTCTGGATGTTCTATTGACATGAAGATCGAAGAGGATAATAAATAGAAGCATATACAGAAAATCTTCAACTTCACAGTACATATCAATGAAATCCAAAAAGAAATCTGGTGAATATCTTGACTTACTGTGTAAAAGTAATGTGCTCTGAATACACTATTGATGAGTAAATGAACGATGTCTAGTAATGTACATAGTACCAAATGATATCCTATCAAATATACCATTAGATATGTGAATCAAGCAAAATACAACCTTTTAACAAAGATGTTTAGAAGAAATTATCATACTCAAAGCTACATTTTAAGAAGTGATATTACAGGTCAAATTTTAACACAATGATTAAGTAATACACTGAATAGAATATTTAACACAATTGAATTGAAAGTGATATTCTATAGTTGTATAGAATACTTGAATTCTTCTCATCTACGTTTGTTTACAGATTCAACTGTTATTAAGGAGATAGTTATACAGGACTTACAATTTGTCACGTTTATCACTATATCTTTGATCGTTATCCTCCTTGATTGATCAAAGATTAACTAGAATTAACGTAAAGCTCGATCATTATGCAGTTCATTGTTAGTGAACCATGATTGAATTTGAATTAAACTTTTAAAAGTGTCCATCGCATTCCATGAAATAAAATAAATGGTTTACGAATTCGTCTATTATAGCCCACCAAAGTTACTGGTATGCATATCCATAATCCAGACTTTTGTGTACAAAAATATTTCGTGAAACCATGAGGAAGGATGATTATGGATACTAACTGCTGAGGACTTATATACACTGACGAAATAGCTGTCTAGTGTCAGTTCCTGATTTTCAACCACTGACTGAATCTTATTAAATCATGAGATAGAGTTTCATATTGTAAAACCTATATATATATATACATAAATGTAGAGTCCCAATGGAAAACTCTTTTGAAAGAAACACTTCTACACTCTATCATGGTTTTTCTTAATATAAAATTTCTTACCTTACTGAAATCGAAATGTATTCAGTAGTAGGTGCATTAGATGCTAGTGACATAATGAAATCTATCTAACAAGTCAATAATAATATTATTTAAATAATACAATGAATTCATAGGATATTTCTTTGCTTTCATGTCAGTTACATGTAAATAAAAGATTTTTAACAGGAAACGTCTCTTCATCTAGGTTTGTGTTTATCATTAGGGAATGGCTACAATTTTGAAGGAATCAATTCAAACCTTTATCATTCAGTTTCAAAGTTTACAGTTATTGCCGCTGATCTTTTCAGGCAGTAACTAGTCACCCATAGGTTTGAGGCATTTTCATTTGATATAGAGGAATATAATGACTGAATACCTATCTAGTACTCTGTCACTATTGCTTACATATTACACTTGTCCTAAAATTTTATGTAATTCATTAATTGTTACTGTCATTTTCAGTTCATCAACTAGGACTAATTATTTATGTAACCCTTACAGAGATTTTGTTTTGTTAATAGGTTGGCTTTGTACTGATACATCTTATACTTTATGGACGGTATGAAAGGTCGACTTTAAGCGTTCTTCTCTATAAGATGGAGGTAGATAGCATCGTGCGTGAGTGTGTGTTTGTACTGAATTGAAATTAAATACAATGAATTAATTAAACCTAATGTTTAGACTAGGGAAAGAAATGACAATTTTGTCTAAGACTAAGGATGCACATTAATAAATTAAATTTACGGATGCGTATAATGCTTGACAGTAGTCAAACAGTGTGTAATGGAGTTAAATCAAGTAATTGAAAAAAGATTCAATATTTTAATTGTTATTGCTGAAGGTAGTGGTTGCGTAAATGAGGTAGATGTCAAGAATAAAGCTTGGCCATGATGAGTTAACTGAGTTTCAGATTGTTGGTTTTAGGGCACATAAACACTCATTCAACTGTTAATTGTTCTACTTAAAGTAATCTGGTTAATTTAAATTCAATCTTTTCTCGTATTTCTAAGGAATGAAGTGTAGTCACTAAACAATTTTTAAACTTCTTTATGTTTTTTTCCAAGATCTTGGTGATGAAGCCATGAATACATCATTTTCTTATATTGTAGATGTCTGTGTTAGCATGCATATTCAACGTATAATTTAATTTCTTTGGGAAATACATTTTCTAGTGGGTTATTTAATCTTACATCTTTTGTGTTAATTCGGTTCCAAATATATTTTAATCTAATTCATCGTATCGACTTCTTAATTTACGTGAATACGATCATTTGTATATATCTACGTGAAATCAAATTGTTATAATATGGTTTATAAACACATAGCAAATATACTAAACTGAAAATAACAAAACCACAATCCAACATTAACACGTGCATCACACAACCTGGTTTAATTCACACATATTATGAAACATGGCCGACGATATTTATATGCGGATGATCTCAAGATAGTATATAGCCTTAATCCGAATGCTATAGAAAGTATGGCTCTAATTCGAAAGGACCCCAATAGCCTAACTCCCTGGAGCCGAAAATTGCATCTGCCACTTAACCATAGTAAATGTGGAATCATGCACATACCCGACCATAACCCCCAGTTTGCATTTCATCCAAATGGGTCTGAAGTCCAAATACTCCAATCAACAAGCGACTTGGGCATCAAATATACAGGTAACTTAAAAATCACAAAACACGCCTCTTCTATAATCTCGAAAACTAGAAAATTAACAGGCTTCCTTCTTGTAAACTTCCTTACATGGGAGGATAAACTTAGTTTGTTTAAGATATGTGTAAGACCTACACTCGAGTACTGCTCATTTATCTTCTTGAGCAGGAATAGCCCAGATATGACACGTATGGAAAGTGTACAAAGAAGTTTTACACGTCGAATTCTAGGAACTAACAGAAACATGAACTACACGACTAGATGTAAAACACTCTCCTTAGAACCCCTGTGTCATCGCCGACTACAACATAACTTAATATTTTTCTGTAAAATTATCAACGGAATATCATTCTCAGCTTTCTCTCCCCCATAGAACCAAACGCCTAGATATGATATTCAGAACTACGAGGCAACATTACTTATCAATAAATACCGAACACAACATCGCAGTAAGTTCTTTATCGTACTCTACAGCAAACTCCGGAATGAACTTCCACAAACTATTCGCACTGCTAACTTTATCCTAAGGTTCAAACGACTGATCACCACATACCTAGAATCTATAGACTTATACAAATTCGTTGATGACTTTCCATTTAACATTGAATCAACCAGCAATGGTTTATTAGGGCTCTAAAACTACAAACACCACGTTGTTGTGGCAAAAGAGCGATGAAAAGGAAATTCTGTTTTAATATTGATTATTTTACTCCCACTAATGAAAATTACTTTCTCTCTTTCTATTTCATATATTCTTCTATATCATTGTCTCCCCGAGTTTGTGATCTGCTCTCGTATGGAATCGGTCTTCCTTAAGCAACTTACTACAAACGCTGGCTAGGAGCGTAATTAACACATCAATAACTCACCGTTCAAGACCAACCCACATAAACAGGCTCTTCTAACCAAATATCAAATACTCAGCATTTTCCTGTTTCCGGATTGTCTACATAGTCCAATCTGCTTACTCAGCCATTTTCCGCAATTACAACGCCACAGTCGAAAAACGCCTGGATGCTTGTTGAAAGTGTTCTACAATACATAACATATTGTCTAATACCCTAGCACTGCAAACTGTGAACTTTGTGACAGCTGGCTTTATAACTAATTATTATTTTTAAATAGCGTGATTTCCGTAACAATGACTCTATATAAAATCCCTATTAAAATAATCCATATCATTCTAATCATGCCTGTAAACTGGTATGCTCTCATGTACGAAATTCAACCTAAGAATAGACTATTATTATTATTAATATTATTATAAACCGGGATGTTGGTAGAGGTGTTGTGACGTGTGATTTTAATTCACCTGTCGACCGCGAAATCTCTGTAGTCAATTGTTATCTCTTCTATGTTGATCGTTTGATCCGGCTTCTAAGCTTTGACAAGACCCACAGACTAAAACAACACATCAATGTTAACACAAGAGAAAAGGCAGAAAATACCGTAAGTAAAACTCACTTTAATGCAAGGTTCAATTATGTATAGAAAACTTGGATATAACAAATGTTCTTTGCACTTCTAGAAATATCCGTATCCTACTAAACACATTAGTAGTAAGACAACTTTCCAATCAGAGACATATCACATAACATCTAATTTTCAAACGGGTTTCTGATAAAACGAAACTATCTACGGCTGATTAAACACAGTGTTTCCTATTGATTTCTACTCGTCGGCGAGTTTCTTACAATAGGTTTCTCGGTTCTATTGAAGAAGAGGTTAGTCGTATGACAATGGAAACGTTTATGCCAACATAATTGAACTTGTTTCAATTAATCTTCATTAGAATAATGTGTATCAATGAATGTCAGTTTATATACACCGAAACAAACAGCCATCCCTCTCATCTTACTAGTTTCTCTCAATCATTCATTCAATCTAGTCAATTTAGTCAGCTTTATGATGAAAATCATTCGAATCTGGCTGTCATTGGTTCTAGTTATGATAAAAAAGGCATGATGTTGTTGGCTGTGATACGTCTGTTGTACATTCACATAAGTGATTGTATTGAGAAATGTTCATTACCCATCCATCTATTCTGAATGTCGATTAGGCAAAGTCACCCACATCTAGAACATCATTGACAGTTATTCTTCATTGTAAACTGCTTCAGTTCGGCAACTACAATGATCACCTCAGTGATTTGTATTATTATTATTATTATTATTTCAATGTAGAGTAGACAACATTTTCACTTTATCTTTTTAATTAGATAAACTGAAACAAAAGAAAGATTTTTATCTTGTGAAAAGAAGTTCATCAGACAGGTAGGCGGAACTGATAAGATTGTTCTAGACGAAAATCTCTCGGTCAACTGTCTTATCATCTGAATAAGTTTAAATGTGTGTTGTGTACACGTTTTTCACATATTTCGATGTCTTCTTATTTTTATCTACAGAAAAATTGAAAGTAGAAAAATAAATTAAACTTATAGATTTCTGTTGAATATGCTCTCTGTCAATAGCTTATTTCATGCGTTTCTCTACAGTGCAGTCATTCTATCTCGCGCGCACATCGAACATGATGACACTCATCAGCTTGCTAGATGATACAATAAGACAAACAGAGTGACGTTCGATGTAGACTTATAACTTCGTGAATGAATAAATTGAATGTCATCTGATTGCGTAATAAACAATGAAGATGAATGGAATTGACGCAGGGAATTAAAGAATGACTAGTGTCCACAAAATCAATAAATCAGTGAATAAGAATGATGATGACAATTACTACTGGTAACATTTACGAAGGTAGTTGACGGTTCATCACTGACTCCTTTCAAGCCAATATGTCTGGGATCTGATTGATGATAGGTATTGGCCTTGATATTTCTAAATTGAATACAAATATATCTACGAAAATTGGTCTTAATTTGCTTCTTATAACCACACTGTCCATTCGACAGTGTACTTATTGTTGAACAGAAATTACATCACTTTTCCTCCGTATAAAGTATGGAGATTTTTATTGTATCGACGGTATAAGTATGTAACTCGGAATACTGGTTAACTCAATCAGATAAAATTTATTTTACCTAATAAAATCATCATCTTCATCATTAAAACTAGCATCACCTTGACCAGATTCATAACTATCATAATCTAGGTCACAATCATCAAAGGCAATACAGTCAGTATCATCATCGTCGAAATCATTGTAGTCGACATCAACAAATACAACATCATGTCAATCACTGATACAAATCTAACTAGATTATGAATAATGGAGTGCCTAAACACTGTGATTTCGCAACTCAATTCTGATTCAGTGAATACACATACATACATACATACATACATACATACATACATACATACATACATACATACATACATACATACATACATACATACATACATACACACATAAATTGGAAGCTGTCATTCATCAAACATAACGCAACTGATAACACCACTTTGTTTATTCTCACTTAATATTCAATCCTCGTTATTATACATAACAAGAGGAATAAGATAATTAGGAGAATTCCAGAAAATATTATCTTAGTGCTTTGCATCTACGTAGATGTGGATGATACATCCAAAGACTGCCCAATTAAGAAACGTTAAGGTAAGACGTGGGTTAGGCAGCAGATTAACTTATGTGACAGTATTCTCTATGCCCTTTCTACATACGAAGATTGTATGTTTTACATGTGGATCATGAATTCAGGAATTGCCTAATGCAACCCTCTTGTTTATTCCTGAAGTAACGATTCATTCAAACGTCATGACGAAGTGTCAATGCATTCAACATTAATTAAATGTTTCAGTTAACTGTCTATTAGTTTGAGGTGATAGTGATGAGAAAGTTATACGATCACTTCAAACAAGACGAATGTTGTACTGTTTTCATTATAATAGACATGAATTAGGAATGATACTTTCTTTAGCTTAAACCTGTGCTTTCTCGGATAACCACATAGTTTGGGTACACTTTATTGATATTCGAACACTTCATTAACTGCAGATATTGTCCAGTACTGTAGCGGTAAGCTTACTACATTGTCCATATGGTTTTTATTGACTCATATCTTGGTTTGACCTATTGCTCACAACTACAAATACACTACACCCACTCGGATTTGAACCACTGCACTGTACCTTACGTTGGTCGATTATTACCGATACTTATGACTAATAGGACTTACACTCTTATAAAACTGTAATCAACTCATTTTTTAATTGAATTATGAAGATACAGCTTCACAATGACTTGCAAACCTACCACACATCGAGTGAGCAATCTGCATTGCGCAGATTATATCATCAACCCTAATAAGCCTGAACACACTTATGTTCTTGGTAAATCATTGTTTTTCCTGAGCATTAACTATGATTTCCATTACTGACAGGTACTGACTATCAGTACCCACCATTACGAACCCAGTCATAAAAGGCGATCGTCACATGTTTACGGTCACCTATTTGATCAGAATTTCGGCGAGTTTAAGCGCTTATATATATTTTTTCAAAAACATTGATCTTTTTAATGCATTTGCGTGCACAAGGTATCCACACTATGTCTATTCTCATCCAGGTTACCAAGCCGTACTGGAAACCGAACACTTACATAGGAACGAACAGTTCTCAATTATAATTGTACATCTTCGTTTTGTACTTTAACCTTTAATACAAACAATGGAGCAATTTAGTGTTGGGTAGCCTGCTGACGGTATTTTCTCAGAAATTCTAGCTTTGTTCTCTTACCCTCTGTTATTTTTCAAGCTTTGGTCGCCGTTGAGAGGTTAAGTTCACCAAGAATACAACCATCATTTGTGGGAGAATGTAAACGCTACAACATTGAATAACAAGTTCTAAAGGAAAATGTCATCCACGTAGTATCATCGAATACTAACAGACTGACTGCTATTGATGGAAAGTCAGGTGCTGGACGAACTAGTAATTCTCCATTAAGCTACGGTGGCAGAAGTGGGATGATTTGGTTAGATATGTTGATCGAACCAATGTTCCTACGGAAGTCGATTCTAGGCGGCAGCTAATGTAGCAACTTAAGTTGACTTGTTGAGAGTTGACTTCAAACCTTGAGCATACGCCGAAACAATGAAGCTCAAGTATACATTTACTTCTCTATTCTTCATAGGGATTATATTTCCTATTATCTTATATTGAATGTTGAGAAGCATTGTGTGGTTTGTTTAGGTGTATATAAACTAACATTCATTGATACACACTTAGTATTCTACTAAAGGTTAACTGAAACAAGTCAAGTAAACGTGGCATGATACCTGAAAGTGTCTACAAATATGTTTAATCTGTTCAATCGCTTTCTGTACAAAAGTGTTGGTGATGAGTATGCTTTATTTGATCGTTTCGATGATATTCAGGAGGAGAATGCTGACGATGCTGCTGCTTCTGATGATGTTGATGATGATGACCTGAGATACACTATTTATTTATTTCACATCTCCACACTACTATCATGATCGTGTTGCACATTACTTGGTTTTTATCAGGATCGCATTTCGAAATTTACGCTTCTACTGGCATTTTATGACATTAATTTAAGCTTGAAGGTTTTGCTTTTGAAAATACCTGTGTTTCAGGTAGGATCCCCATATTGCCACTACAACGACTTCTACTAGAGTTAAACAGCTGGCTAGTGTTTTATCCTTGTCAACTGATGTTTAACCTGAAGTCAGTTAACTTGATAACCGGAAATACATGTAACTAATGCTAAACTTAGGCGTAGGATAATAGACGACGATGGCAAATTATGAATAAGCTTGTTAATCTTCATTAAAGACTAGTGGATGTGTTAAGTGTATTCGAATGCAGCCAACATCAACAGGCTATGATGTCTGGGACTAAAGAACATATAAATGAGGTTGACAAACATAATATTCGTCTATAAATTTGACTATTGTTGCATTCAGTCATATTCATAAATGTAGACTAGTTAGTATGAGCCTGTTCAATAATTATAAT
Source organism: Schistosoma japonicum (assembly GCA_025215515.1). Taxonomy (NCBI): domain Eukaryota; kingdom Metazoa; phylum Platyhelminthes; class Trematoda; order Strigeidida; family Schistosomatidae; genus Schistosoma; species Schistosoma japonicum. The sequence continues at coordinate 3,090,330 of CM046068.1, forward strand.
AATCAATGGTGAAGGCACCACATTCATTGTCACAGTTATATTCATTATCAGTAGATCTTGTTTTTCAATGACGTTACATACATTTTGTTTGAGTAATTCATTTATCCTCTTCTAAGGGTAATTTTCTTATTCACTCTTTCTTATCATAATCAGTATTTGATGTTACTGCATATACTATTCATGGTATATGCAGCTACTCGAAGGCATGTCATTGATAAATCGCTTCAAGTCGTCTTAAACGTATATGCATCGATTTACGGATATTTTGATTTTGGTTTGGATGCTCAACATAATCCCTTTACACTTTCAAACTCATTCAAATATCGCGTGTGCTTAATGTTAAACATGGAATTATTTAGATCTTGTTGATTGTGGTGGGATGTGGTCTGTGGCCCTTTGTTTATCGTGGATTCGCATTATGTGCTGTAAGGTGATAGTGTACAATGCGGTAAATGTGAGAGTAATTTGCAATTAACAACAATCATCATGTTTATGTTAAAGTGTATTTAAATAAAAATGTCTAATTTAAGATCACTAAAATGGTATACTGTCAAACAGACAATGTGGCTATAGGAATGCAATTAGAACTAGTTCTGGCAAATATCGAATTTATGAAATTTAGAAATTATGAAGTTATTGCTCACCATGAATTAGTTCACTGACAATTGGGTCTAAAATGAATCAGCGAGGAAACCTAAACTGCCTTGGTAAATGTTACGACTAGTCAGTATTGAGGTTACAATCTTACATTCACTATCCATAAATATTTTGGCGTGAATCAACGAATAGACCTAGAATGTTTCCCACCTCATAGTAGTTAAGTGGTTATTATGAACATTCATTGAATCCAACAAACAACAGACACAAGCCTAACAGGTTTATTAAAGTCATAATGATAATAATAATAATAATAATAATAATAATAATAATAATAATAATAATAATAAGGATTATTACAATGAAACTAACCGATATTTGGCTATTCATTTAGCTAAACATCACATCACAAAGAGTCTCTAACAAAATCGATCAGTAAGGGAATATAAACCATGCAGTAAGCAACAAACAAATATGACATATGTCCCCACCTCCTCATAAAATTGTTACTGACTATGGATAAAAACTTAACTAGATTGGAAAACATAACTCACGTGGAAACTGTAATCGATTTATTACATACAGAAGTAATTAAGCGGATGATCTTCCGTCACACCGTAATTGTCAACAAAATTCCGGATAGAGCACCAGTGAAATGCGTTAGATACTTCATACCGACACTCGTCGATCTTACACCTACAATTGTCAGTATCTCCGTTTTAGTTAAAACAGGAGAAATTCTTTTGTTCAATTTTCATTCGATTCTACTCCCATTTGGCTAAAATTCGATTAAAGCAATCCGATTAGTTGATAACTGCATGAACCAAGTATAATCATGCTCCGTATCGGTCCGGATCTCTGTCAATACTTAACGCTAATGATTACTTTTTGGAGGTGTGTAGAAAACTTTTGACACTTCAACGACTAACGTATTACCGTATCTCTCATAAATACTCCTGTTATAAATGACGATGCAAATGTAATCCTAGTTCATTTAGAATGTAATAATTTGTTATCTTTGATAGGCTGGCTATCACGGAACTTTGAATAATAGTGGTCAGGCTGGGTTTCTGAGTTAAGTGAGATTTAATAGTGAGTTGGTTTTCCGAGGTTGCAGTATTAATGAAGGGAACATGATGGTTATTAAATTAGTCCACATTATGAAACTAGATGCAATAAATGGTTATGTATGTGGGTAACTTTTTAAATCAATCTTAGCTTACTAGGTGTCGGAATCATAGTCTATAGCGTAGAGGTTGGGTTTAACTTGCAGTAGAGTTGCCTGATGAATAGATATTGCCAATTAGACTTTATGTGTGAATTCGAATAGCATATATTAGAGCATTTCAAACATCATTACTTGTCAGAACCGTAGTACGTGACCGTGGGCACAGAACGGATTCCGCCCTACAGACAAGAGGAGTATGAGACTAAGCACCGTCTAAGTATTCTTATAATAACGTAGGGAGGATCGGGTAGTAAGATAGAGAAACTCCACCACATGCATACTTACCTGGAATCCCAAACCTTAATTATGATAGAAGCATGGTTATAATTGGACTGTGCAGACAACGACGTTTACGTGGATGACATGTCATGATTCGGAAGGGACAGACAATGCACCGAGCCGACTTGATGATACAATTCCATCACATCATATTCTCATCAGTCTCCTAGAGCCCGTTCGGAGTTTATTAACCTAAACTTCATAAAATACTTAGCCTAGAGGCACATACCAGCCTTCTGAGAGCAGCGTCAAAGATAAGCAGATACACTAAATACTGCCGATGCTCCTGAGTCCTCAGTGCAACCAGGTTATCACTGACGGCTATTTCAATACGTTACAACCAGGGACAAACATGAGGAAATGATTCACAAAGCCACATCAGTAACAGGTTCAACCCTAGGTCATATCCCTCTAATACTGATAGATTAATCTGTCACACTTTAGTCTCCCTGTTCCCTTTTACCCAATCGCTATATAAGATAAAGAACAAATTGTCAACATGGGGCATCAACTCTATATTTTTCAACCGACGGTCACTATTCCAATCGAGCACCGTTTTCGAAGTTAAACAAATAAAATACCGTGATATGACTTTAGTGCAAGACATCTAGCTCTAATATATAATGTCGTCTTCAAAAATTAGTTAGATCAGGAAAATGAGTATCTGTACACAAGTTAAGAAATTATTTGTGCTTTAGAAACGTTCAGCATGCTTTCCATAAAAGAATGACTAACGCCTCCTTATGAACAAATTTACTTTTTTATAAATATATGATGGTTTTATACAGTAACACACAAATAGTTAGCATGTGTGTACACTGAAGTTACCTAAAACGACAAGAACCGTTTCCAAAAGTGCTGTGAATCACGCAGAAATTTGAACAGCATTTTCCTTAAAAATTTAAGCTACGTCTTCTCAACAATGACCAACTTATTTAGATTTGGCAAAGAATGAAAGGGGTAATAATAACGAGTAACAGATAGGGGCCGAAGCTCACACACCTAGAAATTGGGGGTAGTTTAACTTAGTTTTGATTATAGTTTTTTAGACGGTACCAAAAAAATTAAACAAACTTTTTGTTAATTTTCGCAGTTAAATAAGTGAAACGCCTTGAATTCGAAAGACTCTCTTTCCGTAGTGTCAAGATTTAGGTAGTTGCTTTTGCTAGTTTTTAACTTTAGGTGTTTTATCGATGTTTTTTTTATGTTCTTTCATGTTATTGTCATGTATTAATACAGAGTCCTGTCATGGAGTTCATCATAAATTTGGAAGGCATGTTCATCATGTAAACGTGAGTGAATATAAAGTAAACAATACTCAGAGGAAAGGTCAATGTGTGAATACATCTTTTTGATTCAAAGCAGAATTTTTTGTTACTTGTTTTAATTAAAGCAAAGTATTTATGTTGTTTGTCAGTTTCTATAGTTTAAATGTTATTGTGTGTGAATATTTTTAATGCAGTGGGTTGCGTTTCGAAATCTTTGTTACAGATATAGGCTTTACACTGAGAGATCGTCTCTGCCCACTTGACTCGTTTAAGGCAACGGAGAATATTTCTAGTATTTTTCTGTGACAACGTTGTTATCCTATCTGGAAAATGATAAAGCAATACATAAGGTAACTCATTATCTAGATAGGCTGGTTTTAATCCATTGATGCTTGCAGTGCCAGTGTAATTTTTTCATTGTATGACATAATATTTCATTTTTGTAAGATTACTCTGAGTTGTTCTTCCAAATGTGGACTAAATGGATGTTTTACTTGATGACAATTTATCGAGACATGAGTGAAGGTATTCAAATCTTCAGGTATATACACGACTCGTGACTATTTACGAATGAGAATCAGCTTTAGTTAGGTCATTTGATTTCGTAGCCAAATGACATAAGTGGCTTGGCAGAGTTTGTTACTGTCAGTGTCAGGATTAACGAACTTACCAGGAATCTTAATGTAATAGGGTAGAAACCCTGCCCAATAAGTGGCGTTAAAGTGTGATATTATGGCGACTTTCTACTGACGATGGAACCACTCTACTAGGTCATTTGCCTGTTGGTGATACACTGTATATCGAATCCTGCTAACACCAACTAATTTTGATAAGGCGTTAAATAATTCAGACCCAAACGGAACTATTCTATCTTTAGTTATTGTAACGGGTTTACCAAATATCGCTACCTAATTTAAATAAAGTCTTCCACCATTAATTCAGTTGTGATATCATCTATTGTAACTACCACTGAGAATCCCTTAAATATACTTTTGCATGTAAATAAACAATAAGAGCGGTTTCAATGTAGTCCTATCGAGTCTAAATGTATGTATGCAAAACTCACGGCTGATTGAGAGTAAAAACCCATAGGTGAACTTGTATGTCGACTAACCTTAGCTTAGGGACGCGCCAAGCATTCTTTGACCCCTTTTTTCACGTTCTTTCAAAAACTAGGCCACGTATATCTGGAACTCACCAGCTTTGTTGAGACTTCAATTCCAGAGTAGGATAAATGGTGTAAAATGTGAAATAGCATCATTATCATATTTTCAAGAACGCAGCGACAAGGCATCTATTTACTCGTATCACAAAAGATTAGATCTCTGTTCACTGGTGATGGTAGCTTCTTTGATTGCAGACTATTACTTTTAGACGAACTAGACTTCGCAACTCTTGTTCATCCTCCTGGCTTTAATCCAACGTTTTGAAATTTACCGTTGACTTTAAATCATTTTTAGTCCTACTCTAGATAGTACATCAGCTGCTGGATGTTTTCCATCCTTAACATGTCTTATATCGCAAGTGAACTGAGGTATTCGACCCAAGTTGTGTACTTCTTGTAGAGAATATTAATTTGGCTAAGCATTCGGGGAGTTTGTTAATGGTTTATGGCTCGTATAAATTGCAAAAGTCTTGGCTTCCAGTATGTGTCGAAAATGCTTAATGGCCAGATAAATCGCTAAAGCTTCACTTCCAAAGACAAAATACCCTATTCATTGGGAAAATGATTACGATCATTATGAAGTGCTTTACCTTGGCTTTCTTTGGGTTTTAGTTTTGTGTGTTGCTACATTTGTTCGTCCTCCTTATTGATTGAATTAGTTGAATCGACTTTATGTTTGCGTTTCGTGATTGCGATTTTCAGCGCACCTCAATAACATGACATTAATTTTTTCAACATGTAACTTTCGATACTTTTATCTTAATATTTCTGTAGATTTTCACATTAATCATTTTTACAAACAGTTAGTGACCTATCCTGAGATGATTGAATAAAATTGATGTTTATTTCTCGATTGCGAACTGATTTTTTTAGTTTTGTGTGACAAATTTTAGTTAAATACTGAGGGACGACATTTTTTACGTGCTAATGAAAACTTACATATGTAATTTTATCTAGAACTTCTCACCCAACCAATTTTTTGATTTTAGGCTGTCAAATGAACACATATCTGAACTAACCATGGTAATTCTCTATTCAAAATTACCCCAGTTTGCAAACTATACCTACAGTTACACCTTAGTCAGCGTCAAGCGAATAAATTTAGGAATTTTAATTTACTTCATTGTTTTTGCGATTCCTACCAGAAAAAATGGATGAACAGTGTTCACCTGTTGGGTGTACATACATACTCTGTATTCAGTAGGCTTACTTCCTTCGGTTTTAATAATCATTAGAATGTTATCTACTAGCAGCTTGGATTCAAGTATAATAGATGGTGCGAGTTTTGTGTATTTCAGGCTTATACTGTGGCTATTGCTCAAACATATATAAAGCAGTGTTTGAATTTTTTATGTATTCAGATGGGCCATATAACTGCTGTGGTATTCCGTGAATAGCGATTTTCCGTTATGTCTGTAGTTTGCTTCCTTAACAAGAGGCTACTTTATTCCAGACGAACTCTCACTATATGCACTGGGTCTGAAACTATACACTTCTTTAAAGTCATCTGTATACAAGTACAGTCTGTCGGGATTTATAACTTTACGGGAGTCATTTATATTGAAGCGTTCCTCGGATATATGACCAAGTTGCGCTTGTCGTATAACCAAAGATACTTCTATCGAATGGACCCCACTCTTACGAATGAGAAATTAGAAGGCAATGAAGGATGGAAGCAAAATTATATTTTACCGTAAACAGAGCTTTAGTGGGATAGCAACGTCTAGGCTGGCAAACTAGAGAGAGATGCTACCCACGGTGGTTCGAGTCGTGATCTGGTGAAGATGCGTGACCTCGCGCCATCAACTAATAGTGTCCGCTAAAACAAACATGGTCAGCATCAATGTCAAGAGCTTATGCAACTATTTATTTTGGGGATTATTTACCGCTACAATATACATGAAAATATAAAGAGCATTACCTAGGAAAGTTCACTGATAATTGGCTAGGGTGATAAAAGTGATTATCTTATTTTGCTATTTCTTACTGTGCTATAATGAATGTGTTTAGCCTTGAATGCAATTAGTTTTTAATTTCAAGAGACTTGTGGTTGGTCAAAAAATGGACTCAATTCAATGTTACAGTTACATTGAATTAAGAATATGAGTCTACTGACCAAAAAACAATATCATTGTTATACAAGTTTATTCTAGAAAATGAGATGTACCGAAAATTCGTCAATCAGTTTACTTTAAATGTAGCAACGTCGAGTCTTTGGATTGTTTTCAAAAATTTCCATTATGTCTAACATATTTGCCACATATGTAGACGGGAATTCGGTGCAAAACGATGATATGTTGAGAAAGGTAGAAATGCCCAATTACTTTGTTAAAATGAACTGTAATGTTGGATATGTATTAACTCATAGTATAAACAACCCAAGTCGTGGAAGAGTAAATATTGCCATTGTAAGATTTATTAAGACCTTTCGGTGCTTAGCTACAGACAAATAATAGATAGGAAGAAAAATTGTGCATGTGCGAGTCAGTTATTAGCTTGCCAAAATGGTTTTAAAATACACATACTAGCGAACGGGCTGATACAATTCTGGTGAATACATTGTACGTAAGGCTAATCAAAAAAGCTTCAAGGTACTGGTGGTACATTTGGAGTTGGCTTTCGTTCGGCAATCAAGACCTTGGTAATGTTTTTGCATTATGTGCAACAAACCCATTATCTCAGAGAATGCTGAATATCTAGGCTTGTGTCGCAAGCCAAGAATAGATTACCACACACGCCCTCATAGTGACTCCAGAATTCATACTATCAATTTTATCAACTTAAACCTATTCACTGCACACATTCCTAAATCTTTAAATAATCTCAAAGTGTGCCCTGTTTTCAAGCCTCAAGTCATTTTGTTTTTTCTCTAAATGCATCTATTATAAATTGCAGATTATGTGCACAACCTGGTACAAATCGACAATAAACATTTACTGTCTGAGAAACTCTCAGTTTGTCTCATGGGATTTGGCATGTGATACTGCTTGAGAGTAACTTCATCCTTATATTATGGTTTAATTCCATTTTGATTTATTGGTTGACCTTAATATTCGAAAGTTCCAATTCCAGAAACATATTTACTCTGATGGATAAATATTCCATTCTTATTTAGTCGTTAGATCACACTCACATGATGCTCATGTGATTTCAGATCAGTATTAGTACTTACTTAGTGACGATATACACTTTTACTAAAGGGATGCCCAGAAGTAAGTTGTCCATGGACTTTTAGAATATTTATATTGCGTTCCGTAGGAAAAATGGCATCCACATAGACTCAAACGATCTAAAAGGTGTGGTGAACGCTCTTCCTCAGCTATAGGGATATGACAATATACTTTACCCAAATCAAATAAGTTTCTCGAGGTGAACTGTATTAGACGATAAAAACGCTAATTTGTTTAGTATCCTGCAAAGTATATTACGTCTGTCTCAAGTCGGCGACTCCATAAAGTATTTATTCCTAAGTTACTGCATTTAGTTTTATGGTCTAGAGTATGATTAGCCGCAAGAATACGAAGAGTAAAACGACGATGAACAGACTCTAGTCTGGGTTTATCCTTAATATAAACATTACTGAGAATAAATTTGCAGTATTCCAGTAAAGGCCGGACACAAACTTTATATAGTAGAATACGATAATCATCGCTATGAAAGGTACGTAGTATACAACCCAGTAATCGATGTGACTTAACTGTCTGCTTATTGACCTGTTCTGTGAAAGACAGATTATAAGAGTACCTTAGTTTTAAGTTATCTACTGACTGAAGCCTCGATAACTTATTATCGTTAATGGTGAGATCAAAATTGAGGCGCTTATCTCCAAAACATATCCAACCACATTTAAAAGCATCAAGATTTAACTTTCAATCCGAGCATTATACTGAGATTTTGTTGAGTTCAGCAGTTACGCCACTGAATGTGAATGCAAATTAATAAGGCAGGAATGAGCACACTATTTTAAACTATCTACGTATAGAATAGATCTAACCATGCTGAGACATTTGCATATGTCGTTTATGTAAGCTATAAAGATCAGTGGGCCTAAAACACTTCCTAGTATAACGCCACTTGTGAACGATTTAGCCTTCAAACGAGTAGAGTTAATTTTATTAATTTCATGTCTATGACTAAGGAAAGAGTTTTACCATGCAAGCAATGGATTCCTAATTCTATAAAAAGAGAGTTTGTTTATAAAAAGCCTGTGGTTAAGCATGTCAAAAGCTATAGATATGCTTAAGTACAATACTAATACAAAGTGCACAAGGCTTCGTTTAGTGAAGACTAAATTAAAGAATTCAAAGTGACAGGTCATACAGGACCTAGTTTTTAGAAAACCGTGTTGGGAATAGAAGATAGGTTTTTCAGAGAGTAAATAATCAGACATTTTGTTACAATATTTTTTCCATTATTCTAGAGATAACGGATGATGACCTATGGTTATGCAAGTTGGTCCTGCCATATGCTTTAAATCGAGGGCGAATGTAATCGGTTTTCCATCTGTTAGGGTAAGTACCTGTTGTTGAGGAAAGATAGAACAGTTTTGGTAGGATTAATTGGATATTAGGTCCACTGAGTTTGAAGTAAATGGATGCTATGCCGTCTGTTCCACAACTACTTGACGCCCTAAATGAGTTTATGAACTTACAAATGTTGTCGTAAATGAAGGTAGTGGATTCCACATGGTTAGTAGCCCAGTTAATCAAGTCTAACTGAATGTTATACAGGGGCTCACCCTTGTTAACAAACAAATCAGTGAACAGGTTGACTAGGATATCATGGTTACTTACTTACTTACTTACGCCTGTTACCCCTCTCGAAAGAGCATAGGCCGCTCACCAGTATTCTCCATTCAAATCTGTCCTCACCAGTCCTTTCCAGCTGTCTCCAATACTGTTCATCCTTTTTATGTCTGCTTCCAGCTCTCAAAGCAGGGTGTTCTTCAGCCTTCCTCTTTTCCATTTTCCAACAGGATTCCAAGTAAGTGCTTGTCTCATGAAGCAGTCAGATGATTTCCGCAATGTATGTCCTATCCATTTCCAACGTCGTTTCCTGATTTCCTCTTCAGCTGGTAGTTGGTTTGTTCTCTTCCAAAGTAGGCTGTTACTGGTTTCCGGCCAACAGACATTCAATATTCTGCGTATACAGTTGTTGAAAAATGCCTGTACTCTCCTGAGGATGTTTGCAGTAGTTCTCCACGTTTCAGCTCCATACAGAAGAACTGACTTGACGTTCGAGTTGAAGAGTCTGACTTTGAGGTTGATAGACAGTTGTTTGGAGTCCCGTATATTTTTCAACTGTAGGAATGCTGCCCTTGCTTTGCCGGATATCATGGTCGTTTATCAATAATCCAAAAACTCTTGGTCTTATTCCTCATTTCGACATGCCCAATGATTCATTCTGCCAACTCTTGGCCGTTTTTGAAATCGTAACGCCCTAGTAAAAATGGTTGCGGTTCTTATTTATGATACTTGAGCATAAAAGCTATTAGTTATGTCGAATAAAAGATCTAAATCCCAGCATACTGAGTTTGCGCACTGTTTGTGTCGAACCAATACTGTTTTCCCTGCATTGTCACCAATTATTTTCACTCCTTCTACCTCATATTTCCCACCCGTTGTCACACTAGTTGACATAAATCAAGTAGTCTCTAGAACTGCCGACACTTCAGTCAATATTATTCAGAAACTATTGTTATTGTCATCGTTATTGTTATTGCTGTCGCTGCTGTTATTATATTCGGTGTAATTGGAGTAACAAGTCGTTTTCGGATGGCTTGTTGTTATTCCTTTGTGTTGTGGGGATAATAATCAAGGTCAATACTCGATTAATTAGGAGCATTTGGTTGGTGGAGGAAACACAATAGTATTATGAACTCCGGTAATCGCTCAGTCGTAGCTTTTAGTCGTCTGATTTGATAACACGTGCTTCTGTTTGTACATATTATTTGTATGTCCGTTTTATATGTTTGCACTACTAAATACTTTCCATTATATATTACCATATCTGTAAATTGGCATGAAATATGTACAATTTCGGAATATATTTATTGACTTATTCGTCTTGGAAAAATACCATATAAGGTTACTTACCAATTACTATTTGTGTTTCATAGTTTTCAGGATACAAAAAGATTCCTAATATCATGAAAATTATTCGCTCACTGACTCTGCCAATAAGCGTGAAAATCACTTCTGACCTAGTACCTTGTTAACGCCATTTCAGGAAACATGTAGCAACCATAATAAATAATCATATCGATTCTAAGATGACTCCTACTGTAACCTGCCAGGATAATAAACACTTACCGCCTGTAAGCCCTACAGTAACAAAAATAAATACACAGAATAAAGTTAAATGTATTGGTCTGGATATATCAACAGACTGTACACCAACTACTAGGTCTCAGAGTCCTTTGCTATAACTAAACATAAAGATCATTACTTCATTAGCCTCAAACCCTTCCCAATAAATTCATACAGATCAACACTGCGACACGGATAGTCAGCGAAGGCAAAACTCCCTACACAATCCTTGCAATACACAAATTATCCTCCTTTCGCCACCGCTTGGTGTGTAGCAGCCTAATTTCTTATAAGCACCATTATATGTAACCTATGAATATTCATACTATCAAAAATAACCGTCATAATTATAACGCTCCAATCGGTAAACGAAGTTACTTACGAAAACCCGTTATCGGGAGGGGGAATCCATAAACACTCAGATTAAAGACAGCGAAAGACTCATCAACCTCGTATCGTTCGGAAGTCTAAATGCCTGTCCAAACTACTATCAACGTATACACACTGCCATGACTTCCCACTGATTGATCTTTCCAGAAATTCTTCATACTATAGTCACGGTTAACGTGGCCATGTTCATATGATGTATGGCAGCAATGTATCGCACACAGGTTTTAAGCTGCTTACTTACAACTCGTTTATCTCTAGCCATATGAACCACTTCTCGATTGCCTTAAGCCCGCCAGCCGTCCCATACATTCTTTCAACTGTTGTCCCAGCACTTTCTGCAAAAGTTGACGCTTATAAACAATCTCTCTTGTCTCTATAATTTTCCCCCTACAATTGTCTCACGACTGAAGTCTAATCAGTCTAATATACTTCTGTTTCTTCAACTTACCTGTCACTTCCAGCAGTACTCAGTACTGCATTACCCTTCACCACTTCTCAAACAATTTTACCACCTCCTTTTCTTCAGCCATTCACCAACAACAATATACTAAGTAGTGGAGTAACACCCAGTCTTTTTGACAGATTTATATATTTTTACTAATCTTACGGTTCACATATAGATCTCTACATTAATACTAGATCTGTAATAGATGGGAAACCTCCCCTCGAAAACAATGGCCTCACTATAAAGCCCACCCATCCTGATAATCACATAGTCTTGGTACTCTTCTAGTACCTCGGATGATGAAATAAACCCAGACTCATACACGAGATAGGAGGTGGTTACTCAGTTTACTTTTTATGCTCGCTTTCTCACACAAGTCGTAGTAACTTAACTCTCAATACTGTGAAAGAGTTTATGCAAGATACTATTAATCTAATGAACGCCGCGCTACTGGTCGGGTGTATGTGCTGTTCCCCCCCCTTGAAATCTCTCTTTCACTTGCGCGTATTGTTTAAGTAGCTTCTTTCTCACCATATGACGAATGTGGTGATCTAAACCAACTAGATATCAACTGGATTGTCTACTCCGGCACTACTTGGCATGATGAAATTTTGTGTACCATTGAAATTCAGGGTTGGCAACAATTTATCACACATTCCATGAGACGATAAAATTTCGGATCATATATTATGTAACAATGACGGTCTTTCTCAAATTTATGTAGCTTACGAATTAGCAAGGTGCAACCGAAAGTTGTGGTTTGTTCGTTGTTACTACCAATCCCATTTTACTGCCCTATAATACACTACCATAATTCTTTCCTGTGGTCTCTCAAGTAGGAGCGATTGCAAAATCACTACTAAATTCTAACGGTACTAAACCTAAATATTACGTACAAACAAAATGCTATTCACTAACACTATTCTATTGTTCCAAATATCTGCCTTTACAACTTCAGTTTGTCTGTTAACGTTGCATGTAATTCGAGGATGCCAAACATATTGTCTTGCAACTTGGCTGTCTAATGTGGATGTAATACGCCACTTGTCAATAGTTAAACACGGATACTATTTAAAGTTGTGTGATCTAATCGAGTTCCATTGTTGATAACCATTATTCTTAGAGTAATCGAGCAAACTTTCGTGTTGCTGTTAGAGTCAACATTAATCAGAAGTGCATTTCTAGTTATTCTGTACATTTATTGCCCTATTTTAGATCGAGTATTTTTAACAACAATGGTGAAGTTGATAATAGTTTTGTAACAATGTGCTTTTACCTAGCTTGGGTTTTGAGAATGATAATAAAGAAGGAATACTCGAATAAACAGAACCATTTGTTCGGCAGAACAATTTCAGTTGTATTCTGAGTTATAGTAACTGCTCATTCATAGCAAGTTAGCCTGGGTAATTTAACAGTGCTTGTAAAAAAGGCCATAACTGTGATGCAGGTGAATCTACAAAATCTATAGTCAACTTATTTGTGTACCTAAATATAATGTAATAACCATCTAGGGCCTGAAGCATAAACGCAAAAAGAGGCTTGTGTTGCTAACCGGCCTACATGATTGTGCGGGCGATAATTTCAACATGTCCATGTTTATGAGAAAGAATATTTTGTGTGATTGAACAATTTAGTAAACGGTGGAGGATTAAATAATGAGTACCGACTGGTCTGCTGGATTTTACTGACTTCTCTGTGTCTGTTGAGTATGACAGTTATTTGAAAATGATTTCCTGAAAAGACTACATAATACATTCACACTTAAACTCTATCCTCTTAACCAAGATGCTGACAGTAATATCTAAAATATACTAAAAAGAGCAAATTGTACACCATACCTACGGTATTTACAAATATTACTTATTACTTTTGACTCCATTCCATCAGTGTCTATTCACATTTTTCACACATCTGATGTGCACCAGGTATATGACTAAGCAACGTTTTTCGTATACCCGAAGCAACTTCTAATGATCGAACCTTTACGTATAAATAAGAATAAATCAGAAGCATTGAGGGATGGAAGAGAAGTTATATGTGGTTGTGAGTAGATCGTCAATGGGATAGCAACAACTAGTCTGGCTAACTAGAGAGCTAGTTGCTTCACACGTCGTGTCGTGATCTCATAGTGATGCTTGACCGAGAGCCTTCAATTAGTCGTGTCCGCTGAAAAAAACATGGTCATCATCAGTAACAAGAGCCTATGTAACTATTTATTTAGGGGATTATTTACTGTTATTCTTCTATGCATTTCTACTCAGTTATGTTGTTTGTCTGGTAGTCCTGAGTAATAACCTACTTATCAATAGAAGTTTAGCTTCTCGGTTAGTGCGTAAACAGCGTAGTGTATTATAGCAAATTCACTTTACATTTTGCCATTTATTCCTCTAACCGTGCTGTTTACTTTGATGTCCATCTTTTATCAAAATACCTGAATATGCAATAGGAAGCAAATTTCAGCATTAGCCCATGATTTGAAAAAACCGTGTGGCAAACCAACTCGTTTTTTTCGAACATAAAAACATTTCTAAAAGATCAAACGTAATATTGTTTTAACGTACTATATTTTCAATGTTATGGTAAAATCTCATTCATTAATTTAAAATGGTCAGTCCTCAAACACCGAAAATAAAGATATTGGATGACGAAGAGAATATTATCAATATAGACGACGAAAATTTACAAGATGAATCTTCACTGAAGTGTAATGGGAACGCTTTAGAATCAATTAATTATATGCAACTTTTCGATTTATACACACAAATAGTTACCAAGTACTGTCCCGGTACTATTTTACTATTTTGCAGATCTTCGCGTGAGTATAAAAAAGCTTTCGGAATAGTAAATGAAGTGACATACAACAACGGAAATTTATACGAGGTATATATCAACGGATTGTTTTGGTTTTTTTTCGAAATTCAGTCAACATATACGCTTGACCTGTTTTTTTTTATTATATAAGTATACTTTTTATCTGTCAATCTTATTTTGAAAACGCACTTAAAAAGACTTTTTGTCTCTTTCTCGGGTGTTTTTGAAACTTTATCTTGAAAAGGGTAAAACTGTCAGTGATATGCTGCATGGTCGTGGGGAGTTTTATTGGTCTGAGACAAAACTGAGGTTTATTGGTGACTTTAAGGAAAACAAGATCACTGGGCATGGGAAAATTATTTGGCCGAATCAAAGGTTTTCGATCGGAAAATAACTATACTTTATTGAATATTTAGTGAGTATATCGGAGACGTACTTGATGGCATCCGACATGGAAATGGGACATACACTGATTCTAATGGTCTTCAATACACTGGTCAGTGGAGACGTGGAAAGAAACATGGGAAGGTAAATACTCATGCCTTTTGATTTACATTTATACAACCCTCTACAGTGCTCTTGTATTGTGAAGTATAATTCAGGAATGAAATAAATTTGCTAATAACTAATTAGCTCCATAGAATCACGTTAAATAGCCCTTATTTCTTCAATTAGACAATTAACACAGATCACTAATTAATCGTTTTTAACCTAAATGCGAAATAATCGTATCTTTCAAGTTAAATATAACCACTCCTTGTCTTCCTCCAAGTTCTAAGTTTTTGAGCTTGTCATGATTTTTTCTCTACTGATTTATATTTTTTCAAGTCTTTCCTCCGATCTCTACACCTCTCAATTACTACTAACTCTGCTACTACCTCCCCTACTCTGGGATTTGGTCCAACAATTTAATCTTTTTCTACCAATTGGGGCATGGTAACTTGAACCGATGTACGCATGTACCAAGTTCTATGTTGTAACTGACTGACTGACATTTCAAAAAAGGTAAACAGTAACATACTATAAAACCAAACATGGTAGCTTTGAAGATACTGTTGTTATTAGACATTTACAAAATGCTTACTGCACGTCGAATACAAGCTCAATTTTATGAAAAAAATTAGAGAATTTAAATTTTAATGTCAGAATGTTGAAAACTATTACTAGGTCTATGCCTAAATATCGAAATAAACGATCTACGCTGCTTAAACTTTGGTTGACAAAAACGGATTACTGTAAAACCAATTGCACTCTGTTAATGGATTTTCTGAAGGCTTCAATGAGTTCATACTCGATTTTTATTGCAGATATTTTAATGTCAATTTAAATGAACAAACAAATGCAAGACGTTTATTTAGTGCTTTTTGATTTCTATCAAGCGTTCGATTATTTTATCAATAAATCATTGATTACTTGATGTAAGCATGTGATTTTATTAATTTGAATGCGTCAGCTTCTGAACTAATATGTATGTTTTAAATACGGCAGTATTACTGGCTAATTATTTAGTATCCATTTCAGGGTCGTCTAAACTATAGAACTGATGGTTCTATTTACTATGATGGTGAATGGGATTCTGGATTCCGTCACGGTTACGGAGTGTATCACTATTCTAGCGACGCAACTTATGAAGGACAGTGGAAAGATGGTAAACGTCATGGGGAAGGTACAATGCACTGGAGTGATCGTGATGAAATTTATACTGGTAGTTGGGTTGATGGAAAACAAGTAAATATAACGTTTATAATCATTATAAATATAATCAGAAAATGAAAAATAAATTTTACTGTTAGTTAAAAGGGAATTGTTTGCCTAAAGCACAAGATATGTAGATTTTATTGTTTTGACTTATTTATATGACGATAAAAGAAGCTCATTTGCTCAGATTAATTTGACTTACATTGTTTAACCTAGATAATTTTAGGTAAATGCTTTCAAAACAAGTATAAACGAACTAATTAATATCTGAAACCTTTTGGTTGAAAGACTTTAAATTATCATGTCATAAGAATGGGATTATTATTCATTCTCAGTCCAGGAGATGGGACCGGTGGGCAGAACACTTTAGGGATCAGTTCGACTAGCCTTCAGCCTTCGGTTTCCCACGATCCCCAGTCATCCTGAATGGTAAATTAACTTAACTCCTCCTAGTTTTTATGAAGTTGAGAAGGCTATAGGAAATCTGAAGCGAGGTAGAGCAGCAGGTCCTGATAGGCTTACCCCTGAAATTTTTAAGGATGGTGGTCCAGTTTTAGCAGCTAGATTGACTGAAATCTTAGGTAGAATCTGGGAACTGGGCGTAATACCATCTGACTGGTCTCAATCCGTGATTGTCCCAATTTATAAGAAAGGACAAAAGTCTTCTTGTGATAATCACAGGGGAATCAGTCTGACTAATATAGTTTCTAAATTGTTAGCCTCGATTATACTTAGACGCCTAACTAGAGCTCGTGAAGAGCAGACTAGAGAAAACCAGGCTGGATTCAGATCTGGACGTGGCTGTATAGACCACATCTTCACACTGCGACAGGTCCTGGAACACAGACACACATTTAGGCGTCCTACAATAGTTGTCTTCCTGGACCTAAAGACTGCATTCGACTCTGTTGATCGTGAGGTTCTGTGGCAGTGTCTGTCATTGAAAGGTGTACCAAAGAAGTACACTAACCTTATACAAGCTCTCTACTCTAAAACTGCAGGTCGAGTGAGAGCTTATGGCGAACTGTCATCGGAATTCCTCACTTCAAGTGGTGTCCGTCAGGGATGTCCGCTTTCCCCATTCTTGTTTAATTTTGTCATGGACATGCTCCTAGATATAACCTTATCTTCGTCTGACTTTTCAGGAGTTGACTTTCTACCAGAAGCCTCGCTTACTGACTAAGAGTATGCTGATGACATAGTTATATTGAGTGAAGACGCTGACAAAATGCAGAGTCTTCTGACTACCCTGAGCAACAATGCAAGCATGTTCGGGATGCGGTTTTCTCCCTCAAAATGCAGAATGTTGCTTCAGGATTGGGTTGCATCGGCACCTAAACTAGTGATAGGGAGTGAAGTAGTAGAGCGTGTAGACCGCTTCACGTATCTGGGGAGACTCATCAGTGCTGATGGCCTGGTGACTGACGAAATCTCAGCACGGATACAGAAAGCTCGATTGGCTTTTGCCAAGTTGCGTCACTTATGGCGCAGGCGGGATATCCACTTGCTAACCAAAGGACGAGTGTACCGTGCAGCAGTTCGCTCTGTCCTACTATACGGGAGCGAAACATGGCCGTTAAGAGTAGAGGATATTCGTAGGTTACTGGTCTTCGATCATAGGTGTCTCCGAAGCATTGCTCGTGTATCGTGGGACAACCAACTGAGCAATTCTGTCATTAGGAAACGGGTTCTAGGAAAGAATGGCAAATCAACAGATGAGGTATTGAAACTTCATCAGTTGAGGTGGTTGGGGTCCGCGAGACGAAAGTCACCAATGGTTAGAGACCTTGAACTACATGGCTCAGAATCGTTTGCAACGGCGCAGGTGCATCCACTCTTTGTGTTCTCTCAAAATCTAACCTTCTGAATTCTCCATCTTTCTCCTTTCAAATTTATGTCACTGAATTATACTTTTCGAATCATATCTTCGCTCCCTAATTTTCTGCATTACTGCTAATACTTCTACTATCGCTATCACTCTTGGATTTGAACTGACAGTTGCGTCTCTGTGTTGATGTGGTATGGCAATCTGAACTGATATACGTACGTTCGAAGTTCTGCGTTGTATCTGTCTGTCTATCATGTCATAAGAAATATGTTTTAAGTAAAAGATCTGACTGTACCTGAATAATATTAGATTTCCAATTAAAAAAATAATACTTTTATCGCATAATATTCTTCTATTTCGTTAGTGATGGTGTTTAACAAGTGAGAAAATTTATTTATATTTATAGAGAATTACACAAAATATACTTAAAAGTAAGGCAGTGATAATGGTACGCTAATTTAACAGTTACACATTAACTGTATTTATTAAATTAACAAACTTAGGGTATATTATTTAGATATTTTTAACATTATTGTAGAATGCATAATAGTGCAAGGTAACTATCGAGATATTTTCAGTCCAGAGATTTCAAATATTATGACAAGCATACTTTTCATGTTTAAGTCATTTACGATGTAGTCGGTTCACCATTTAATCTTATCAGTGGAAAATGTTCTAATGTTTTGATATGATTGTTTACACTTGTCATGTCTCATTAATGAAATCTAAAAAAACATAAATACAAAACAGTTTCTAATAATAATGTAATTGGTATATAACAGATTTGTTGTGAGAAACTTCCTAATTTAAATTTAGACTTTATCGAGCATTTACTCTGTAAAATAACTGTTATTATTAGCAGCTGACTGAAGTTGTAAAGTGTGCATCACTCAATTCTGACTCTCTAGTTGGGTGGTAATAACCTCATTAACTTATCTGTAGGTTCTGTCTTTAAACTTATAATATAGTCATAAGTATTTATATTCAGAAATTCTAAAGTAATAGAAAACAGATATTCTATAATTCATGTTGTTTTGGTGGTTTACATATTATTGTTGTCTCATGTAATGAATTGTCTTAAGACAATTATTTATTCTTAAAGTTACAAAAATCAGTAGCAAATTTAAATAGATGAAAAAAATGTTATATTAAAATATTATGAATTATCAATACCATTTTAGCATGGCAAATTTATAAGTTTTGTCAAACTTTATCAATCAATAAATCAAAAAAATAGTTATTGACAATAAACTACAACAAAATTTTTCACAAATGTTATACAGTGTGATTGCTTTTGTAGCATGGATTAGGTTGTCATGCTTGGCATATTCTTCGTGTTCGAACATCACAATATTCTTTGCCTAATGTATATGATGGTCAATGGGCAAATGGTAAACGTAATGGACTTGGAACTTTCCATTATCCGAATGGATCTAAATATGTCGGTTATTGGAAAGATAATCTTAAACATGGGAAGGTAATAAAAAAGTTCTTCTATATGATGTTTACTTTTTTTTTTACAGACATTCAATTTTAAACATCGTACTTATAATTCTAAACATAAATCTTATTAGAAAACAATGTTAGTTGAAAAGAAATTAAGAAGTGGGGTAAAAGTTGACCAGTTACCTTTGTTAATATTATGCTGAACTGCATACATTTGCATAGCATCCACATCTTCTACATACTTCAAGATATTGTAAAAGGTTTATTGTAGTTAATTTAGTGCTTTCTAACCATTATTTCATGATTACACATAGTTTATTCTAATATTTCTTTTTGAATTCATTAGTATAATTCACTTGTGAAATATCCTTGTATTCTAGTAATAATCTAACGGTAAATTAAAAAAAACTTTTGATTGAATTAAAAAATTATTTTTTTAAGTAGGTAAAACTGATGTTTCAATTCCTAAGCTTCACATGTCAATACAGCTAATCTTATGCAAACATTCCATGTACTTTCATCATTTTCATAAGTGCATATATTGACATAAAGTTTAGTAAGATTAAGAGGTTCTGAGGATGTAACACTTGAATTCATTTTTCAAATCTAAATTCAAGTTACTCTTAGATATTGAGTCGTAAATACAGGTTGGTTCTTATGAATCCACTTAAAAAAACTTGGCTGATACAATGCAAAATTTGGATAAATGAAATGTTCATCATTACAAAAAGTAAATTACGTTAAGAATCTAAGTTTTGAAAGTGAATTTTCGTAGTAATTTTCTGAGTTGGTCCTAGAATCTTTGACAGATTTAGTGAATACAGTTGTACTATGTAATGAAGTCATTCTTGAAGATTCTAAAGCCACAATGTGAAGCAATTATTAAAATTTATTTCAGAAAGTTGTTTCTTAACTTCATTTATTTTTCGAGCAACTTCCTAATCCTACTGAAAATCAGGGAGCATAAACAGGCTGTTTTGTCCTACCATGGAGCTCTTCAGCAGTGAGAAACGTCGACTACACCAGGTAGTTCAGACAACTAGGGTGTGAAACAGTTGTCATCGACTGATTGTTATGCTATATAACAAATTGGTGGACGTAAGAATCCTACCACCGGACGCCAGTTCAGTGATGTAGATATTTGAGCGTTCACCATCAGACTTCAAGGCTCTGGATTCGACTTCCTCTAGGAGTTAAGGATGTGTACTGCTGAGGAGTCCTATACTGAAATAGAACAGCTTTCTAGTGCTCCATGGTTTTAAATGATGCCCAATCGACATCATTTTTTAATAAATGCAACCAACTAAACTTAATATTTATCTTCTCAAAATCATCGCAACTTGACTTTCTAATATATTTGACATTTCCGTTGAATAAACACAAGACGTATATTAGGCATAAATTACGCTTTCCGATTAATTCACTGTATTTCATTTAATCTACCACATACATCACCAATAAGCATGCTTCATATAACAAATTCTATTGGTATTCGTCTCAAAAGGCCTAATCTATCCTTCCAAAAGAATTTTGTCCAACCACTCTTATTGCCTTGGTCACCATCATAGGGCAAGTTACAGATATCTTAATACTTCCCATTCATTTACTGTTAATGACATTTCCAATTTCTTCACGTCTTTATTTCCTAACATAATCGTTGCATTCTTCTGTCAAATATCAAACAGCTGTCATTGACACTCGTGTCCTTTAAAAAAGGATTTGTTGAAAGATATTACGTAATATATCATTTCTATTAGAAATTGGATCAGTTCATTTACTTGCTAATTAATACGCTTGTATTTGGACCATTTTATCGTTCCCATTGCAAATCACTTTATTATACATCCTCAATTATTTCTATAAACACGATTAATTTTGTCATTAGGTGATGTAGAGTTTACTGAATGTGTAATTGATCTCATGAATTGGTCTACATTAGACAATCATTAAAAATTAGGATGTACTGGATAGCTGTTTCATCCTATTACGAAGCTCTTAAATAGCGGTCATCCACTACCCCACCAGACAAGTGAGCCCCGGATCTTCAGTCTTTTAGTATATAATTTCATTACTTAACAAATTGATGTCAGTATTCGATGATTACGGGATTGTTTGGGTTTATCAAAATACACTATAAATAACGTATATTTACTAACTTATTCATTAAATATGAAAAGAATTTAAACATATGAAAACAAGTTTACAGTTCACATGTCAACTGAGTGTGAATAAATATGACTAATTTCATAAGCTTCTTTGCTTTCTACTTATTACTTGTTGAAGGGTACATTAATACTTAAAGATGGACGTATATTCGAAAGAATATTTTATGAGGATCGTTTAGTTGATGAAAATTTTGATTCAATACCTTCAAGTCTTGATCAACCAAGTTTAGAAAGATTAGATACACGTATACCACTTGTCAAAGGTAAGTTTATTAGACAATTAGTAAATGAATAATTTATACTTGTCAAGACAGCTTTTTATGGCATATTTTAGGCGGAAACGGTTCGATTGGAGATTTTTTTTTTTTCAAAACTTATTGTTTACAGTCATCACTGGTTGGGTACAACTGAAACCAAATAAAATTACACAACTGTTTTGTTTTTACGTGGGACTGCTTAACAACGCTTACTCTCAAATTCACCTAGGAATGAAATCCATAACTTTCAGGTCATTTTGGCGAATGTTTAACCAACAACGCCATTTGGCCGGCATGAAGATCGAGGCTAAGTTTTGCTAAAGAGTCCTATACTAGGACAAAACAATTATCCATTATATATATATCAATTTTTAACAAATGAGTGAATTCAAAACAAAATATATGAAAGGTATTCTGAACATTAATGATGCTGCATTTTAAGGAGTGGTGGAACTTAGTTATCATAGCAATAAAACCAATTCATTCAGGTTAAGTTTAATAAAAACTAAATACATTGAAACACTATACAAAGCCTTTGATATGAAACAAGATTAAAACTGAATATGACGCCTACATATGAAGCATATTCTTTTGGATCATTACAACATATGACTTGAATCATATACTAACTATCATTGATCACTATGGGATATAATAAATGAAAGATTTTTTGTCTATCGATAAGTAAAGATGAAATTAGCTCTTTTTATGAACGTTCTATTCTTTAATCATCTGTTATCAAAATGAAAACTTATAAACAATGGGATTTTTAGTTTGATAGAATGCAAGTGATAAAGATGACAAATAAGAAAACAGGTGTAACGTTGTTCTTTCAAAAATCTGTTTTACTGTTCTTTATATTGTAAGTCCAGATAAATTTTTCATATAGATAATTGATTTGTAACAGATTTCTTCAGTGAAGGATTCATTTTCAATGAATCTATTTTCATAGCTGTATATACAATCATATATACACATGGATGAATATCTGACAAAATGTAGGTTAATTAATAATTGTAGTTAGATTTGAGATCATGAATTAAAATTGAAAAGTTAGCAATTATTATATCACAGAATAAGAGATAATATCAGCTTACTAGAAACTAACTTCTGTAAGTAATTCCTTGAGTTCTAATGGGAGGATGCGACCGGTGGAGTTCAGTTATATCGGGTATTAGGCAGGTACTCTTTAATCGAAATGGATTCACTTGCGCAAATCTATCATAAACTAAGTGAATTAAGAAATATCAACCGATAAAAATTGGCTCAGTAGTCTAAAGGTTAAATGTTCGACAAGAAGCCTGGAGGTTTTGAGCTAGCTTCCTTAGTAAGGTCGTGGAACAGCACTGTCGAAGTATCTCATACTAAGGCGAAACGGCCGTTCAGTGCTTCCTGGTTTTAAATGGTTTTTTAACTAAGATTAATTCATGATATCAAATTAACAATCAACAATTTCCACAGCACCCAATTATGATAACTGTATGCCTGTTGAAATGTTGGTTAGTTGTGGTGGGAAATTCAACTACATAGTTATAAAATTCATAAATAAGCGGAAATAGGATGCAATTGATGACAAATATAGGGACATTAGAGTGTACTGAGTAACTATGAGTGCCATCAAGTTATTTGTGAATAGTAATTAATAATACGAGATAATGCTAGCAATAATGACTTAAAAGTGATTAAGCTATGATTATAGTAAAGAGAAGTATCTAACAAACTGATTGTTTACAAATAACTCAGGTTCTAAATTATGGATAACTAAGGTTTTTGTCATATAAAGTGAAGTGTATACATTATAATTTCCATGGCTGAATCTTGTAATTGATGTCAAAGGGAAAATCTGAAGTAGACTGTCCTGTATCTATCACATGCAAGGAAATTGATGATTTGACTGATCTTCGTTCTCCCTTACAATGGTATGTTAGAAGTGATCCCGAATGTGGTCGAAAAGTGGATTTGATGAACTACTTGGCTCCACAGGAACAAGTGAATTTTTTATACATACTGGGATGGCCGATCTTCGCAATTTTTATGAAAATATACTACGTTGAACGTTTGTAAAATCAATTTCTCTGGATGGTTTTTCAATATGCTACTGGCAATGGCTCTTTAATATAGAATGGTTTATTAACAATGTCTTTTTGGGAACTAAATATTTAGTTTGAGAATACCTTTTCTACTTTATATTTCTCACGATAAATTACAACGGGTATCCATTTTCTGTAATGGTAAACTGCAAAATGGGTAGTTCCTCGTCTAAGCAGTCTAAAGGACATATTTTTGCGATGACGTCAACATAAGAGGTGAACGAGAATACATTTCCTAATTATAAATATCTTTCCTGACAAAATGAACGCACTTGAGTTAATATAAATTCATTTAAATATTCTACATAGCTAAATCACTCATAAACGTTGATGAACTTTTATGTAATTTTCTTTCATCAGCAGTTACTTCAATAATGTAAAAAATGAACTCACCATTTATCTTTACAGCTAGTGTACAATGAATAAACGAAATTCAAAATAAAGGCATATTAACGAACAAAAAACCAAAACAACAAAACAAAAACGTCGCCACCGTAACAAGAAATGCAATATTCATATACGTTGACGTAAAAGGAAGCTCAGCAACAAAAATCTATAAAGAAAACTCCATAGATCTCTTAGGAGAACGTTCTGTTCAGAGAAAACCCAATTTGTAAAGAAAAAAATAACTAATTGAACTAAAAACTAGACCAAAAATTTAAGTAACCAAAGTATTCAAACTGCAGTTTCAATTATCTATAATGATCTCTCACATACCCATCATAACCTATACGCAATACTCGCTCGAATGATCCTTCAAAATAGTCTCAATCATTTAAGTGTACCAATGGAATCGGAGAATCTTCCCTATTAATAGAACAATATTCATACACATTGATACACATTTTACGATGAGACATGTACACTAGGTGTCACTTTTTTAAATTCATTGTACATCAACAATCAGTTATATCGATCTAACATATTAAACTTAGGGTGATCTAGGTGTGTACGGTAGAACTGTCTAACAGTTGTGAGGCTGTCACAATAACAATATCTTCCTATACATTCAAGCGTTAGCCAACTAAATTCCAACATAGGAGATAAAAACTGATTTTTATTTGAAATGATTAAAGAAGCCCCTTACCTTATAAAATCAAAAATAATACATATTTGTGAATAAAATTTTCCTTGAGACTGAGTCATTTATCAAGACAGTACATTAGTATTTAGAAAAAATGTAGCAAATCATTGTCTATAATAAAATATAGAAGCAATACTTCATTTACCAAAGTAATCAAAAATGGTTGCATTCTTAGGTATCTAATCAAGTAATGATGGGGTTCACAGACAGTTTCTTCAAGTAGTCATTTATGAAGATCTTCTATCGTCATATAACAAAATTGTCAAATTAATTATACTTTCAAGTATCAAATGTAACAAGTCAGAAACAGTTATTAGAATCTTATACTCGAGATGTGAGAGGTAATTATCAACGTGATGGATACTAAAAGGAAGAAGAACAAGTAATGATAATAACTTGTAAAACGATTGAAACAGTGGGTAAAGTTAAATAAGGAATTCAAGTAGTGGGTTGGGGTATTAACACAATGGTAAAATCAGGGATTAAACATACATCTTCTTAACACAAAAATCAGGCTGAGATTTTAGAATTATCAACGCCTCAGCTGTACACAAATTCTTGACCTACACTCTCTTTAAACCAATTCTTCTAACCTTATAAATTAATTTTACGGGCTGATTTTCTTGGTGGTGCATGACCTAAATTAACAAAATGATTTAGAATTGAGCTGTTAAAAGATTTGTGGTATCCTTTTAACAATCATGTAGGGTATTGGTTGGAAATCCATCAGGAAAGTGCACACTTAGTGCGGTCGATATAACATGCCTTAAAAGAAGTAAGCTGCTACACACACATAGAGTATGGTTTTAACACCCACTGTCTCCCTCATTGAATTCCTTATTTAACTTTACCCACTGTTTCAATCGTTTTACAAGTTATTATCATTACTTGTTCTTCTTCCTTTTAGTATCCATCACGTTGATAATTACCTCTCACATCTCGAGTATAAGATTCTAATAACTGTTTCTGACTTGTTACATTTGATACTTGAAAGTATAATTAATTTGACAATTTTGTTATATGACGATAGAAGATCTTCATAAATGACTACTTGAAGAAACTGTCTGTGAACCCCATCATTACTTGATTAGATACCTAAGAATGCAACCATTTTTGATTACTTTGGTAAATGAAGTATTGCTTCTATATTTTATTATAGACAATGATTTGCTACATTTTTTCTAAATACTAATGTACTGTCTTGATAAATGACTCAGTCTCAAGGAAAATTTTATTCACAAATATGTATTATTTTTGATTTTATAAGGTAAGGGGCTTCTTTAATCATTTCAAATAAAAATCAGTTTTTATCTCCTATGTTGGAATTTAGTTGGCTAACGCTTGAATGTATAGGAAGATATTGTTATTGTGACAGCCTCACAACTGTTAGACAGTTCTACCGTACACACCTAGATCACCCTAAGTTTAATATGATAGATCGATATAACTGATTGTTGATGTACAATGAATTTAAAAAAGTGACACCTAGTGTACATGTCTCATCGTAAAATGTGTATCAATGTGTATGAATATTGTTCTATTAATAGGGAAGATTCTCCGATTCCATTGGTACACTTAAATGATTGAGACTATT